>AYEL01078893.1:0-52635 GCA_000484575.1 Olivierus martensii
TGAATGATTCTTTGTTAAAAACGGTTTTTTTTTATGACAAATAACTATAATTTGTTTTCTTTAACAAATACCACAATTTATCGAAAATTTTAACTTTACTTTCAATATAAAATTAGTTAATTTTAAAGAATCTTGTAACATAAATTATTAAGAAAAGCGAACGATATTTCAACTGGATCGAAGAATTTCCACTTTTTATTACCGAAGAATCTTTAAATCTTTTAAATTAAATATTTAATTTAATATATAAAAAAAAAGAACAAAATTAATTTTTTAAATAATTTTAAAACAGACAATAAGAATAAAGAAATTATAAATTAAAATTCTTAATCTATGCAATATTAATTTCTATATTAAACTTAAGTTTACCTTTACATATTGATATCATATATAAATTTATTACCTGTAAAAAAATCATTATATGTCGATATTGATTATTAGGATAAGGTCCTACAGATCCCATTAATGTAGTATTAGCTGGAATATCGTTATCGACATAAACAAGATTTTGAAATTTAGCTAATAAAGTAGATAAAACGGCTAAACATAAGATAATTAAAATTGTAATCTTCGTTAATGCCATCAAGTATTGAATGTGATATACTGTTCTCATCCAAGCACAAAGCCAAATATTAAAAACTAAACAAAATCGAATACAGTAGTTTATTGTGCTGCAGACGACAGAAACTCAATGACGTGTTTGAACCGAACATCCTTTCGATGTCGTCATACTTCAAAGAAAAATGAATTCAGAACTTTTAATAATTAATTATTCTAATCGATAATAATATTTATTGGATAAAGATTACTCTTTTTGGTTACATAAAATTAATTAACGTTATTTATAATGTCTCGATCTCGATTGATTTTTACGGAAGAGAAACTGAAAAAGACATATCAAAGTTATTTTATTTTTAATTGACAAATTTTATAAATATGAGTCATAAAATAATTTAATAATTTGGAAAATATTAATAAATGAAAAATTGCTAAAACATTTCTTCTAATTTATAAATTAAATATACTTTTCGTACAGATTTTTTTCTAATTATTTAAAAAAATGTCCACTTATACTAAAAAAAATAAAATAAAATATATTTTCAGGAATCCGGATTCATCCATCGATAATCTGAAAGATGTAAATCTAATTAATGTCTGAAATTCTTTATAATTATTGTTTAATCCAAGTATTTTTGAATTTAAAAAATACATTTCTATCATTAGCAATTAAAACATTCTAAGTAAATGTTAACCTGACAGCCGGGACCCCATCATGGGCCGCATACGTTCGTAATGGGCATTAGAATGCTTCATTGCTTAGTAATCTCAGATTGGAAAGAAGATCATTATAAAACAACAAGAAAAAAAGAAATATACAATAGTTCAGAATCTGTTATATGTATGATTTTAATTAAAATTCTTTGATTTATGAATAAATAATGAAATTATGTAGTATTATGTGGTGTAATGAAATTATGAAGATTGTTTATTATTTTATTAAACCTTATTAATATATAAGTCATCAAATATTTTCTCCGTTATTTTATTTTTGAAGCCCATTTCCAATCCATGAGATTGCTAAGTGACGGGGCCAGTTCCAACTAACGACTGCACACATATTCGTGATGGAGGTCGATGTTGAAGAGCAGATATCGCTGGGCCGAGTCCGAAAGTCTGAAAAAATTTTTCGTAAGATGTTCGACCCGGGTTCTCCTGCGTGACACGGCAAAGCGTTACCACGCGGCCATCCGGCTGCCCCGTTATTATATTGGTAATGTTTATTACTAAATATTCAAAAAAAGGATAACTAAAGTGGAATCTCTGAAAAAATTTTTCGTAAGATGTTCGACCCGGGTTCTCTTGCGTGACACGGCAGAGCGTTACCACGCGGCCATCCGGCTGCCCAGTTATTATATTGGTAATGTTTATTACTAAATATTCAAAAAAAGGATAACTAAAGTGGAATGAAAACACTATCGGAGCTAAAATTGGCGAATATGAATTAAAAAAACGAATCATTAATGAAAATTGGGAGGAAAAGAAAGTTTTAATGATTTATATGTTATTTTTGAAACGTTCTTGTATTTTTGGAAAGTTAAATGTCTTAAAAATTATTAAAATCTATGCAAATTATTTTGACAGTGAAATTTTTAAAAGTTTAGCTAAAACGCAATTTTACGACTTAAGCAATTGAAAAGCATATTCCACGCTCACATTTATAATTAAATGTTTTCGCATTAAAATGAAGTTTGATCATTTAAGAATTCAAAACAATTTACTCAGTCATTTTTTTATTTTTAACACATTATAATAAGCTACATGCCAATGGATTCACGTTTAAAAAATTTCGAATGATAAATAAATTGTTCAACAGCATACATTTACTAATATGTAGGGAGGCCTGTCTACATATTGGTAATTGTTTATAAAAAGTATACAGATATGTAAATCCAAAAACTCGAATATCCGTATAAAAGTAATCGTCGATAATCGCGTTGTAAAGCAGTCGCTTACTACCTTGCTGGGTTAATTCCGGTTCAGCTTCTTCAGTTTTCAGAATGGGTCCGGAACCAGTCCATTAAACTCCACCTTCAACCCTCTGGTTGATCCAATCATGGATATTAGGCAGTCCATGATAGTTCTAAAAGTGGCCACTACAATATTATTCTATGTATGATTCAGCGGCGTAATTCACACTAATCATATAAAAATATGGAGTAGATTTGATCCTGGATTCTTCAATTTGAAATTTCACAATCTGTAATGTAATTGACCTGATGATATTTAGGCAATTTTGAATCTGATATTAAGTCGGCCATTTAATATTTAGCTATTATTGAAACGCTTCAGCTTTCTTTAGAAAGTTATGTTAGTTTCAATTAAGCCGCCATATCACACTTGGGATATTTCGTATCGGTGGCACACTTTTAGAGCCCATCACAGACTGACCAACACTCATGAAGGGGCCAACTGGAAGATTGAAGGATAACTCAAAGGGACAGGGCCTGACTCCTGAAAAATTGGAGGTGCGGACTCGGAATTATACCTAGATTCACCAAGATAATAAGCGAGTGCTTTACTAGGTTGCTATCCAGTCAACCTTTCCATGGAAGACTAGAAATAGAATACGATTTTTACTGTCCAACTGACCCTCCCAGTCGGCCGGATTGGCCGCGTGGAAACGCTTCGGCTTTCTACTCTGGAGGACCCGGGTAGTTAATACTTGTATTCACGAACGGGCTTTGTTCCAACTAGTTTTAACAAGACAAATCAAATTTTAACTAATTTCCGGTTTTGACGGTAATATCGATATATATATATACAGTATATATTATATATATATATATTTATTTTCCTACAAAACTTCTGGAAAGTACTTATAATAGGTTTCAAATACTTGATAATTAAAAATATTTGAAGAAAAAATGCATTAATATCATATACATCGAAATGATTATTAGATTACTTGCTAAAGCATGTAGTCTAATAATATAATATAATAATAGTCGGCCGGATTAGCCGAGTGGAAACGTTTCTGCTTTCCACTCTGGAGGACCCGTGTTTGAATCTCGGGTCCAACTCCTTGAAAATATTTTTCATGGGGTCCTGACACCGCCCGTCGATTCCCCTCCTCCACAATCCGGCTGACCCCTCCGCAGGGGTGGGCAGACTGTGTAAGGGTTTGTTTCGTCCTGCCACTTAGTACTCTTACTGAGTGGAAAGTGGCGTCATCTGTTGACACATGTCCTACCCTTCCAGGTTTTCAGGAGGGGTCAGAGCCCGTTCGTTGAACCCCATTCTTCAACCATCTGGTTGATTCCATCATAGATATTGGCCAGCCTGTGATGGACTCTATAACTGGCCGCCGCCAGATACAGAATATCCCATGAGGATATGGCGGCTTAACCAATCTAACCTAACCGGAGTGGAAAGCTGAAGCGTTTCCACGCCGCCAATCCGGACGATCTCATTTACTGATTAATAAATAGAGTCATTCTAGGTCCTATCATAGACTGATCATTCCTATATAGAGATCAATCAATCTAAAGAATATGGAGATCACCAATCGGTTTGGAAATCTCAAATAAAGTTTAAGAAGTAGAATAACTTAAAAATTTAAG
This sequence comes from Olivierus martensii, assembly GCA_000484575.1. Taxonomy (NCBI): domain Eukaryota; kingdom Metazoa; phylum Arthropoda; class Arachnida; order Scorpiones; family Buthidae; genus Olivierus; species Olivierus martensii. The sequence continues at coordinate 4,122 of AYEL01078893.1, forward strand.
TCTTTTTTTATGTTCTTCAGAACTTTTAAACAAATTTTTATGTATCAATATCTGGGATTTTTGATTTCAAGTCTCTCTGTATTGTTTTACCAATGTGTTTTACGATCGGCTTTCAACTCTGGAGGACCCGGATTCGAGTCTCGGGTCCCACCCCTTGAAAATATTTATCATGGGGCCGGAACCTCACCTCATGAATGAATTTTCCAAGATCCCGATAAAAATCTAGAAGTATGGGACCCGGAAATTGAACCCTGAACCCGGGTCCTCCACGGTGGAAGCACGGTATGCTTTCATTGCCCCATCCGATCAGCTATTGTAATTACTTTGAAACCGGTACGGCCGATCAATATTCACTATACTAATAGACTGTTAATTGGTGAGTACGTATTAGAACTCTATGGTATTATGTAATATATTAATATGAAACTATTGTCGGCTGGATTGGCCGCGTGGAAACGCTTCGGCTTTCCACTCTGGAGGACCCGGGTTTATTTTCTAACAAAAAATCATTGTTCCGCTTAATGACCGGCTCGAAAAATTCATGAAAATTTAACAAAAGAACTCATGCGAGCTCGTAAAAGCCGAATCCAACACACCAATGATCCTAACAGTCGGCCGGATTGGCCGGGTGGAAACGCTTCGGCTTTCCACTCTGGAGGACCCGGGTTCGAGTCTCGGGTCCCACCCCTTGAATAATGTTTATCATGGGGTCCGGGCCCTGCCCGTCGATCCCCGCCTCCACAATCCGGCTGACCCCTCCACAGGGGTGGGCAGCCTGTGGAAGGGCTTGTTTCGCCCCGCCACTTAGTACTCTTACTGAGTGGAAAGTGGCGTCATCTGTTGACAAAAAAAAAATATGCTGATCTAAGAAGGGAGTTAAATATAATTGATATTAATGTTTTAATTTTCTGTACTTATTAAAAATGCAGAACTATTATTTTTATAAATAACTATTCCGAGTAAATCTGGTCATATCCATATACAGTACATACATGGTCATACCTCATCCAAAATACCAGTTCCAATTCTATTGACCAGGGCCGCATTTATACTTTTGGAGGCCCTAGGCGCAGCATCATTATGAGGCCTCCAAAAAACAAGTCTATTTTAGATAATCAAATTCATACGCTTTTTTTAAGTTTATTAAAAATAAAAGTCCACATTTCTATAATAACTAATTTTAATAAAATAAAATAAGAATAACACAACATTAGCATACATATATTTGTATTAAATAATTATAAAAATAAATTCGTTCATTCCACTCGGTGAATACTAAGCGGCGGGGCATTTCCATCCCGTCAGGTAGATGTTGGGGTTCAACACGAAATGGAAATGCCAGCACTGTTATTTTCATTCCCGTCAGATAAAGCATGGGATTCAAAAGCCGGGTCCAGACTTTTCAAAAAAATAATGGAGGTGTGAGAACCGGGAATTGAATCCGGATTCTCTAAGGTTGAAGCAAAGCACGCTTCCACTTTGACCATCCGGACGATCGATCTCAAGTATTCTGGATAGAAAGCTAATCGTTTCTATGCCGTCAATCTCTACTTACTCGCTAGAAAGAATATTATTTTGTCATAATCTTTTTCAGGCGGCCGTGTGGATAAAATACTTGTTCACTTTCTTGGATGATTCGGATTCTATAACTCCAGTTTTTTTCAGAAGTCCAGATCTGCCATTAGAATCCTACATCAACTCTTCGGTTGATTTCATCACGGGTGTTATCCAGCCTATAGCGGCTATGTAGTGTCTACAACGAAAATATTTCGGGTGATTTAGCAGTATAATCAAAATTAATCTAACCATTGGAAAGAAAGAAAATAATATTTTATAGTAGCGACATCTGTTAAATATCATTGTAAATATTAAACAAGTTGATTGACTTGTGAGAAAGATGTCTTCACCCTATTGGGTTGTTCTTTTAGCTTGTGGCTCTTATAATCCTATCACAAATATGCATCTTAGAATGTTTGGTAAGCCATATGATTTGTAAGATATACTGTTCGTTTAAAATAACATAATTGTTCTTTTTCATAATATTTTGAATGATCGTTTGATGGATATCTTAGCATTGACTTGTAACTGAAAATTTAATTGGTCTATCTTATGACGTCGTAGTTAACCTATCCAATAATATGCATTTTCTGAACGCGGTATTTATTATTGTATTACGCAATAACTGTTTATATTATACACATTAATTTTGCTATAGAAAAGACTTGACATTACTGCTGATCAATGAATTACATATCAGAGTATCAAGAACTTATTTGTAGACTATAAGATAATTATTTTTGGAAATATTTACTCGTAATCAGACAAGGAGACATGGTCCCTCCAGAAATATTATTCAGGGGGACTGTCCTCTTCAAATATTTTTATTTAGACTTTTTGATTTAGATTTCGTTTTTATGAAAACGGTGATTGATTGAATAAATAATACCATATATGGTGATACAAATATCGATCTAGTCTTGTCATTAAAAAATAAGAATATAATAGAATTGTTCTGTTTTGTGGATGATAATTATAAAATAATGGATGTAGTTTGTAATCAAACTATTATTCAATTGCAAAATTCCGTTCAAGACTACCAGAAATAATGTACTCTGAGTATATAACAATAATTCGGTTATATCAGAAGTCTAGATATGATAATTTTAAATTATTTTATCTATATTATATAAAGTTTCTGTATAAGTCAGACTTCGAACACTACCTGTACGTAATAAACAGAGCTGGGGAGCTGGATTGAAAGGTTAGGCTCTGGCACCGACTCCAGAGCCACAGTATATTCCAGCAGTGGCTCCAGCTCTGGAATCATTGTTATAAAACTGAGGCTTTAGCTCCAGCTCTGGCTCCATCTGACATTTGGAGGGTCTATTAATATAAAAACATGGATTGATTGAATAAATAATATATTATACAGTGATACAAATATTGAACTAATGTTTTAATTGAAAAGAGCAATAAATACATAACACTAAGCAAATATTTTCAATTTCCTTCAAGTGAATGAATGACCAGAAGAGAAACTCATTTTGTAATGAATAGGGAGGAGTAGCAAAAAAGCAAAAAATGCAAACAGAAAGAAATAAGTAAAAAAGAAGGATTAAGTAAAGAATGACTAGGGGTGCTAGAATGAAGTGATGATGACATAAATCAGATAAGGTACAAAAAATGAACAGCCAGATATCAAAATGACTAGAAATATCAGACCTATCACTAAGGCAAAAACAAGGGAATAAATATGCAGTGTATAAATGGAGAAAAAACAAGCAATTCCAAAAATAACTACTTTCCAAATATATCACTTATTTTTTATTTACTTTGCATTTGGAATTCATTAACTTTTTACATTTTAATGTTGATTTAATCAGCATTGATATTGCAATGATGCTGTCATCGCAGTGACGTGATGTCATTCATTATTATGCCATTATGACATCCTCCATTGTTACATCATGAAGATATCACACCAGTGCACCTGTAATGTCATTGCAATAGATATTGAAGATAGGTAAGCCATATATTACTTCTACATTGCTAACACTTAGCACCATCTATTGTTAAAACATAAAAATTAAATATAATCCTACAGTATTAAATTATGCAGTGTTAAGATAATCATTAATGGTAGAACATCACTACCAAATTTCATGGAAATACAGTAAAACCTCGATTTTATGGACTTCGGATTTTACAGACACCATCCCAAAAAATAAAATAAATAATATTAATACAATATTTGCATAAACACCATTCCAAAAAATAAAATAAATAATATTAATACAATATTTGCATAAACTGTCCATAGTATAGCTACATCCAGCGTTTCTTATCTGCACTGGTGCGTGTAAAATAAAGCTAAAAAATAAAATAAATAATAATAATACAATATTTGCATAAACTGTCTAACAGCTACATTCAGCATTTGAAAAATAAAGCATTCATTTATTGCATAATGCATCATTTTTTTATCCGCACTGCTGCATGTAAAATAAAGCACTCATTTATTGCATAATGCATCATTTTTAACAACTTACCTAAATTTAATATACATGTATGTAGGTAATTTAATTTTGTTTAAAATACTCTATATAAATTAATACACTTATTAGGCATAAGTCACATTAATTAGTACAGGAATGATGAAAATGCTAATTAATGTTTATAAAAAAATTTTACTTCAATTTTACGGACCAGTCTTGCCCCCTATAGGTCTGTAAAATCGAGGTTTTACTGTAAGTTAATTAGTTCAAAAGTTATTAGTGGAGACAGACAACAGACACAAGTCCTATCTTACAAGCCTCCATTTCCTTGGGAAAATAAGCTAAAAATAAATAAAATTATATTTTAAAATTGTTATTATTTATGAAATACAAAAACTGAATTTCAGAATTGAATTTACTGAGACTTACTGCAAAAGAAAAGGCAATATGGAAATATGCAGACAGAAGTAGAAAAAAATAAGATAAAAAATTATAAATATTTCATATATTATTACAATTACATAGAATAAACAATAAATTAAAAGGAATTCAGCTGGCTGTATTCAAGAATATATAATCCAGATTGAAATATGAAAAATTCATCTTAGAAGATCTGAGTCTTCTGTCAATGAATAAATATATATAATAATTTTTTTAAATAAAGGCTATACAATGATATTTTTTAAAAATTTTCATCACCTCTACATAGCATTAAATATTCCATTTATCTAAGTTTTAAGATCTTTTTGTCTTTTGGGGTTATCTTTTATTTCATTAATCTGGATGACATTCCCCAATTAATTCAGATTAGTAAGAGTTTTCTATAATTAAATCTATTTTATTAATACTTTAATTATCGTTTTCACTAAGCAGAATAGTATTTTGAAATAATTATGAATTTAAAACTGATGCAGAACTTTGACCATCCTGTATTTTCATTTCTTATACACATTTGAAAGTACAGTATATGGCAAAGCATATAATACAATATTTTGAAATTTTGTCTTATCAGAATAGATACAATCATCTGTGAATCACATTTCTTTTAAAACTGATTTGCCAACTTTAAATTTCATCATTTAGTAAAATAATTCATCATAAATGGAAATCAATACGATATTGAAATTACTGATGATGTAACTGTTTGAGTAAGTTTAACATAAAAATAAATTACAAATTGATAATATAAAAATGCTCATTTCTGTTAATAATATGGTATTATAATTATTTTAAAAAAATAATTTCAGTTTTTTTTGTATTGATCTTAAATTTTTTTTGTGATATATATGACCCATAATTTATTACTCATTTATATAATTATGGTGGTTCCAGAAATAAATACATTTAAGTAGACAAATCTTAAAAGTAGAATACTCAGGCATAAGGTTGAAGCATTGTTAAAGTATGTAATTTTCACTTATAGAAAATACTGGAATATAAATGAAAATGATTTTTTCTTTTGAAGAAGTTTTAATATATAAATAACTGTTAGTGATAATACTGAATTACAGAAAAATCTTATGGACATAGATCAGTTTAAATATTTTACTAATTTAATAGTATGTATAATATAAAAATCTAAAAAGAATACTGGAATGTATCCTATATTTTCCTGTAACAAATGCCATTACTAAAAGAATATTTTTAATTGTAAATAAATTAAGGACAGCAGAGAAAACACAATTAATAAATTATACAAGGAGAAAACTATTATTATATTCTGAATATTATACTGTATATGTATTATAAATACTATAGATCAGCGTTTCTCAAACTTTTTTCATTCACGATCCCATGGTGATTTCTTGTGTTGAAATAGGATCAGTTAGTCGGAAAATTTCAGCAACACAGTATCAAATAATGAAAAATTTGTTTTGTTGAAAAATATATTTAGATGATTATATTATGTTATTATGTCCTTGTTTTTATTTCTTGTGCCGAGCTAAAATAAAAAAAAAAAAACTAATAAACTAGATAGTTGGACAAAATAAAAAATATCAAGTTTAAAATATATGCCTTTTTGAAATTATTTTTATGAATTCAAATTAGATAGTGAAAATGGCCCACATAACAAAATGCTTCTCTTATCAATACTGTACCTCCAGCAATGATCATTACATAATCTCATCACTTTAGTTTCGACATCGAGACCGTGATTAGAAAAATTAAAAGTTTTACTTGTTAAGACCCAGAGGTTAGGATACTTTGTCAGAATGATTAGCTTGACTGGCTTCTTTTCTGATTCAATGTGTTTTCCACTGTTACGCATTTATATCATTTTTATTATAAGGCAATGTGAGATTTGATATTCGTAATAATAAAATATTTATGTATTTATAAATACAAATTATATATATATATATATTGTATTATACGTTGATAACTATAAGTGTGCGTAAACTTGTTATTACCACTGATTGAAAGCAGAAAACTGCGATTTCGTTGTGCTGAACATTAATTCGAAAAATTGAATATACAGTAATTTTAGAAAATCTGCGAGTAATAGAATTACAATTTCGTCGTTTTTAGTAGAGAAATAAATCTTTATGAATTTAAGCTACTTTTACAGTATTTCAAAACATCATTGCAATCTTTTAACGTGTCACATTTGGTACGTTAATAGGAATTGCACATGATGGAATTCTTTCATTCAAAGAAATAATATAGTAACAGCTTGAACTATATAATAATTATTTATGTAGTTATACTAAATACTATATCATTTCAGATACAGTATTTCTAAACATAATCATCACCATCCTAATTGATTTAAATATAAACAATCGATATTTTAGCATTAATATTACATTAAAAACCAAATAAACAAATGAGCATGCTAATTATTTAATTGGAGATTTTTTTCAAGTAGAAACTTCAAAAATAAAGATTCTGCACCAGTCACAGATTGTTAAATTATATCCACTGAATTGGAAAAATTACAAATAAAATTCATTTTATGCAAATATTTTCGATGTCGAAAAATTCAAAAATATTTAAAAATTTTTAAATAAAAAACGAAAAATCGAAATAATTCTGAATACTATACTATACTATATATATGTATTATAAATACTATAGATCAGCGTTTCTCAAACTTTTTTCATTCACGACCCCATTTTTCATTACACGTTTCTCAAACTTTTTTCATTCACGACCCCATTTTTCATTACGAGATTTTTCGCGACGCTATTTTTAATTACGAGATTTATCGCGACCCCAGATATTAAATATGAAATTGGTATTAAATATGAAATAAAACATACAAATACATAAATCATTTATACACATATTAAGATGAACACAATCAGGCAACTACATTGAAAATACATATGTTGTCAGTTAAGATGAACACAATCAACCAACCACAGCGAAAATTCATATGTTGTCATACGTTAAATATTGGGCATTTGTGAAATTCATATGTTGTCATATGTTAAATATTGGGCGTTTGTGAAATTACATATATTCCAATGTTTGCATTTAATTTTTGCAAACCCCATTTTGGGCCGCGAAGCGAAATGGGTCACGACCCAAGTGAAATCCAGCATTTCGCTTCGCGACCCCAAATAGGGTCGCGACCCATAGTTTGAGTAGCATTTCGCTTTGCGACCTGGGATCACGACCCATAGTTTGAGAAGTGGGGGTCGCGACCCATAGTTTGAGAAACGCTGCTATAGATCATCAGATATTGCTATATGAATAGAATATACTATATTAGAAAAATGTAATGGACGCTGTTTTAATCATTCCAGATGTGCTGTTATATATAATAGTGCTGTCCAATTTTATAATGAACCGAAGGGCTATAGCCGTGTTTACTAGAGATATGGAGGGCTGCAGTTACAAAAAAGGGGGCGGGGTTTGGTATTTGATACGCTATTGTCAACAAACGGAACACAAAAATATAACGCTTTTTGGAAACAAATTTTATTTCCAGATTAACAAGCCTTATTCAAAATTATATTTACCAGATTGTATCCAATAAACATGTTTAATAAAAAGTTATAAAATATAAACAGTTAAAAATATATAAAAAAATTATGTATGTACCTATTCAATGTGATAAATGAGAACGGACAGCAGCATTTACAAAGGCAGGATATTTACATCCATTCCAGTTGTAGCCAGTCTCGGAATATGTAAGAGAAGAATCTCCAAGGCAGGTTCTGAATTGATTCTTAACTATCTTCATGTCAGAAAATGCACTTTCACACAAATAAATACTATTAAACATTGCTATTACTTTCTAACCAAAATCACAAAAGTTAGGAAAACGTTCATTAAACAAAGCAGTTTACCCATATGATTTGCCTTATTCAAAATTATATTTACCAGATTGTATCCAATAAACATGTTTAATAAAAAGTTATAAAATATAAACAGTTAAAAATATATAAAAAAATTATGTATGTACCTATTCAATGTGATAAATGAGAACGGACAGCAGCATTTACAAAGGCAGGATATTTACATCCATTCCAGTTGTAGCCAGTCTCGGAATATGTAAGAGAAGAATCTCCAAGGCAGGTTCTGAATTGATTCTTAACTATCTTCATGTCAGAAAATGCACTTTCACACAAATAAATACTATTAAACATTGCTATTACTTTCTAACCAAAATCACAAAAGTTAGGAAAACGTTCATTAAACAAAGCAGTTTACCCATATGATTTGTTATGAAAAAGTTATTTTCCCACCGCTACTAATATACTCGATTTTCATTTTCTATTTTACGTTTTTTCTCATTCATTTCACAAATGCAACGAACTCATGGTAAAATAAAATTAAATTAAATAGTAAAATAAAATTAAAACAGAATCTTGTAATAACGGCCACACAATCACTGAAATAGTGTGTTAGAAACCAAAAAATAACTAATATACAGTCACAATTCAAAACGTGAGTGTTAGAAACTAAAAAATAACTAAAATACAGTCACAATTCAAAACTTTAAATTTAAATACTAAAACTAATATTGACGTGATTGAAAGTCTTATAAAAGTGTGATGTCATTGATTGTTGATCATTAAATAATTACTAATGATTAAGAAAAAATTAATTAATTGAGTTAATATAAGGATTCTTTTTATTAATCTCTTAAAAAAGTAATAAATAAAAGTGAAAATTGAGTTAATATAATTCAATTTTAGGGTTCTTTTTATTAATCTCTTAAAAAAGTAATAAATAAAAGTGAAAAAAACATTAAAAAGTAATATTATATCTCAAATCGTGAAAGCTGCGCGGACCGCACAAAATGGCTTGGAGGGCCGCCTTTTGGACAGCCCTGATATATAAGAATAATTTATTGTTAGTTAATACAATAGTTTGAATAAAATTTTATTTACCTATCAGTGAAGTTATATAATTTTCAAAAACGATGTAATACTGTAATAAAAATTAACTATTTGCAGTAATATAAATATTTATAAATTAATCCATATTAGATGTTGACTGAAATTTTTCAACTTATTTTGATAATTCTAAGAAATATTTTCATATCAGCTGACATCAGTTTACTAACATTATCTAAATTTTTATTGAATTTTAAAAACTACTATACTGTAGTAAAATAAAATAACGTGTATTATTTCTGAAATCAGTTGAATAACAATTACATTATGAGAAAATTGCATTCTTTATTGAATATAATCCATTATTTTATTGAATTTAAGATAAATTTGGATAATGTAATAATAATGCTAAAATTAAACCGAGTTTTATTAAGCTATTTTTAACATTCCTCTTAATTTAAAAAATGGCAAATGGAATGTAGAATGCAAGTTAATATTAATTAATGGAACTCATCATAAAAATTTTCATTATATATATATATATATTTTAATGAAAATTAACATCAAAGATACTTTTAATATTTAATTGAAATACGCACTATAGTCTAATACAGCTGGTATTTAGTCTTCTACTGATCAAGGTCAATCCACTGTTAAGCTTTCAGACTTTATCACTCACTACCTTCTATCATATCGTTGTTTGGAGGAACAACTATCGTGGGCGAAACGAATATGGATATATGCCAGAATTTAAGCTTAAATGGTCAAATAATCATAAAATAATTTGCGTTTTTTTAATTGTCCCTGTTGTTTGTATTTCGGTTTTCAAGGTTGAAATTTTTATGAATTTTCTTTCGATTAAATCGTAAAAACTTGTAAAATATCAATATTATTTATTAGTAGGGAAGATTAATGCTTTTAGAATGGTCTCCTGCTACGTTTGCGAAATTAATCTGTCTGTAGACCTTACAGGAGGCAAAAAATATATTTCCTGTTAAGAGAGCTTTATCTCATCGAAAATTGCTAACAGCTGCATTTTCGTGTCAGCGATAATTTTAACGTTAAGAATAAGTGTTTAAAAATTTAGATACCTTATAATCAGTGCATTAGAGTTTATTTTTATATTAAATATTGTTAAGTAATTGTGTAAATTAATTTCAAGTTTTGAATTTCCTGACACGATGGATATCTGTCAATCGCTAAAAGTGTGCTTAGATATTATCTTAATGAGTTTTAACACACACTATGTTGTTTCATTGCCAATTTTCAGAAAAAGATGCCACGCCATCGTGATTCTTTTGACAAATATTTTGAAAATGCATTTAAAAAGAGTAAGGTAAACAGCGAGTCATTCGTACACACACAACACACACGCATATATATTATTGTGACATTGCTTTATCCAACATTTTTTGTAATTCCGGTAGTCAGGAAGAATAGTTGACAGTTGCTGGATCTGCTAGTTTCTATTACTGTTGGCATTGTACTCGTGGCCCACATAGTTATTACCAAAATAGCATCTGTACAATCTCCAATTCCTTACTGGATCAATTTTTATGTGCTTTGAATGAATTAAATTTTATTATAATATTTATAAGCATTTATTTTTGTAAAAATATAATCATCATAATCGCGAAAATAAGTAGTTTTTTATTTTTATAAAACTTCTCCATTTAGAAATTATTCTGGAACGTGACACACAATTTAAGATTGTAAAATACGGTACTAAACATTTTTATTGAATTATAATAATTAAAAAAAAAAAAAAAAAAAATACAACAAAAATAATACAATAAACTATATGAAAAATCATTAATAAAAAAAAAAAAAAAAACATTTAGACATAGATTTCATGCACAATTCAATATTAGAGTGAAATTGGATTATTCCAATTTCACTTTAATATTTAATTCATTTTATTCATTTGTTTTAAGTTTTTCGATTTCACAGTTAATTTATGTTAATTCATTATGCTTTAACAAAAATAACTTTTTTTCCGTTGTCTTCAATCTCCTCCTCCCTTTTTAGCCTACTTTCTGAAGGAAATGGAAGCTTATAAGATCGGGCCATATTATCTGTCCTCTGCTAATAACTTTTGAATTACTGTAATTAGAGCAGATTTTCATGAAATTCGGTAGTGGTGTTCTGCCATTAAAAACCGCATCCTCTAATCTTATAATAGCAGGGATGATCAAACTGCGGCTCATTGGTAACTTCAGTGTGGCTCCATACCATGAAATTCAATAGTAAATATGAAGCAAATACTTATTTTAAGTTAAACAAATTAAAGATATATTATTTTTTATCTATTGTAAAGAGTAGTGTGCATCTATACGAAATAAATGTATCTGAAATAAACAATTTTTGAAATCATCATTAAGATTATTCAAAAAACTTATGCTATTCTCATCGATCCAGAAAGAAAATGCGGCTCTCGAGTATGAGATTCTTCTACGTGGCTCTTAGTGACATGAAGTTTGGCCACCCCTGTTATATAGGATCGTTTAATCCTATAGAATAGAATTTTTTATCGCAATTTTTTATATTATTGCCAATAGATGGCGCTAAGTGTTAGCAATGTAGGAATAACATATAACTTACCCGATTTCATAAGAGCGCCATCTATCGTCAATATCTATCCCAATGACATTAAAGTCCTCGTTGTGACGTAATAATGTTCGATAAGGCTCTAGATGGAGAGTATATTCATCGGCCGCCATTTTTGATCAATAGTTGCTATACGTTATTATCATAATTGTTATTGTCATGTTGTTATAATATCTGCTGATATGGGAGGTTGTTTCAGCTTCCACTTGTACAAGTAGCTCTTCAAGAGAGTTCCAGCTCTTTATATTTTCAAGAAATAGGTTAGAAGTACAATACAATATGGGTGCAGAATTATTGTCATGATAGATGGAAACCAATAGCAAATTCGAAACTTTATGAAATAAGTATTGAAGTTAGTATATAATGAGAAATAAAAACCTGTTCTAAAATCACGAAAAGGCTAAAGTTAAAAAAAATGTACTTATGAGTTAGGTTCCATTGCTAAATAACTAAAAGTTATGCGATATGTTGAAATATATATATATATATATTTTTTTTTATCGAGTTGATTGTTTTTTTTTCATCTATTGCAGTTTTTTGATTTTCTTAATTTTAATATGAAAATATTTCTTTATAGTAGTAATTATTATTTATAAAAATGTTCCACGATTTTAAAAAGAGGTAATTATTTAAAAAAATAAAACTATTTTCTTTTTAAAATTAGTTATATTATTATACTCTATAACAAAGTGCATTCAAATATCAACATATAGAATTAAACAAAAATTAAATAATCACCAAATTACTAAATATTTATTTTAAAGCATTTTTTAGAAAGGAGTTTATAATTAATTTAGTCAAATGTGAAACTTGCTGAAAATTTGAACAAGCCTGAAATGATGAAAATTAGCCAGCGAGAGAGAATTATTAATAATTCCATCAAAAAACATTTCATGTAAAAAATGTAGCCAAGTCTCGTGCCTCTTTATCCGTAAAAAGTTGTGAGATATCATGAGAGCCAAGTCTAGCGCCCTTATTTACTCTGACACTTTTATTCACAAATCACTCCGAGTCATTGCATCTTTAGTTAAAAAAACATTTTGTGACTTGGCAATTACGCAGCATAAGGAAGTTACAACTCACAGCCTTACAACTTTACAATGTTATGTAAAATATTAAATATACTTTATAAATAAAATACATACATGTTTAGTTCCTATATAAATACTGTATTATCTTATGCAATAGTTTACTAATAAACGTGAATATTAAAATGTGAGCAATAGCCGTCACATTCTCCTGCTGCGTAATTGCCAAGTCACAAAATGTTCTTTAACTAAAGATACAATGACTCGGAGTGATTTGTGAATAAAAGTGTCAGAGTAAATAAGGGCGCTAGACTTGGCTCTCATGATATCTCACAACTTTTTACGGATAAAGAGGCGCGAGACTTGGCTACATTTTTTACATGAAATGTTTTTTGATGGGATTTCACTTCTTTTTGTGAGTTATACATTATTTTGGATTAATGTGCATAAAACTTCCCTATAGGCTTATATTTGTTTATTATTTGTAGAATAGAATAACAATTAAGGTTGCCGACAGCGAACGAGGGAACGTCAACGTAACTGCGGCTGCGAATGCGGATTTTCCGGATTTTTTAATTTTTCCTTTCTTTGTACCCTAAACACTATCTTTATCCCAAATTTCAAGTTTCTAGGGCTGCTAGAAGTACCACTGATTTTTGATGATCGGTCAGTGTCGAAAAAACGAAATTTTGAGTACATATATCTTTTGAATTAGAAAAGATAGAAGTGTGAAATTTAGAGGTTTCGTTCCGTTTACCAACTACTCTAGATAAAAAAAATTTCAGGTTCTTGGCAACTCCAACACAAAGATATGGAGGTCTCAAATGTACCCTGAGTTGCTTCCAGAAAAGGATGGTACGGCCGTGCTTGCTCGACTTGGCGGGGGCACTGCTGTGCCCCCAGATAATAATGTTAAATAAAAATGCTTCAGTTTACCAAAAAATCTTTGCATAACAGTTTTTTAATCGATAATAAATCTCGTATAGTTTATTTCTATTTGTCATATACACTTGGTCTATACCAGTTGCTCTCAATCTTTTTTCCCCCGGGCGGCATACATTTGTTTGCTACATTAAGCGGGCCGCAACATGCTATATCAGCAGTCGGCAATCGGTTGGTGTCACCTGAAAAAAGTCTGACTTCTAAAAAATCGCCTATAAAAAAAAAACTCTTGACTTCTCAATTCGTGAATGGCATAGGTCAGTGTTTTCCAAACTGACCTATGACCTACAAAATTTTATGAGTGCATCAAGAAGGACCCAGCAAATTAGGAAAATTCTAATTTTTCCAGATTAAAAAAAAAAATTTTTATATCAAAATTTTTATTTTTTTGCATGTGAGAGAAGAATTCCGCGCTTTCATTAAATTCATGACTGTGCGTTCCGGGCCACACGTAATAGCTTGGTGGGCCACAGGTTGAGAATGGTTGGACTATACTGATACAAAATATCTTCTGAGTTGCACTCTTACAGGATAAATATGATTTCTATAAATATGCCATTTTAAAGAACATATAACTTAGCGTATAAATTGTTTTAAAATGTAAATGCATCCATCATCTAGTATTAGTTCGGTTTCTTAAAATACGGAATTAAATAAAACATCATTGATAACATTTAATAACAGTATTTTATCGAAATTCTAATATTTATTTCCAATCGACAAAATATACGTATAAACCAGGATAACCAATAACAATACATGATAAGTACTGTATTTTCTTTATCAATTGCCCAAGAAATGAATGCTTATAAAAGTTAAATAGCTGTTCTTATTAGACCGGATGAAATGCGAAGATCAAAAATGGCGGATGATCATATTTTTTATTTAGAGCCCTAATGGACGAATTCACAAAACATGACGTCAGATTACATTGTGACATCATGATGACGCCGTAGTGGCATTTATATTTGTTAAATTAACGTTAAAATTCGGCGCATTAGAACTAATGGATTCTAAATGCTAAATAAATGAAAAAGAAATGACAACTTAGGAAAATAGGCAATTTTAGATCTTTCTGAAATATTATTTAGATATGATGATAAATAATAACTGAATATTTTATTTTATGAATCTCCATTATTATATTAAAATTTTTTAGTTTTATTTATTTTAATACATAATATTTGATATATATATATTTTTAATTTCAGACGTATTCCGGACTTTTCTGCGTAGTGGTAAATCCATACAAAAAATTTCCAATTTATACGGAAAAGGTGATCGAATTATATAAAGGTAAAAAACGACATGAAGTTCCACCGCATATATTTGCTGTTACTGATGGTGCCTATCGAAGTATGCTTCAAGGTATAATAATACTTCGTGTTTTTATGAAAATAAGTACAGTTTATTAAATTCTTTTGCGTATATTGCAAGCAGAACCCATTTTAGACCAAACTAGTTTTTCCTGGTTCAAGCTAATATCAACAAATACGAATCAATTAATACTAATTTTAATTGTCATTAATCAGGCAAAACCAGTTTTGAATATATAAAACTAGTATTGACAGAAGTCAAATTAGATGACATTAATTTTGTAGGTAGTTCTAACAAAACTAGTTGGGAGAATTACAGATACGCGCACTAATCAGTTAGATATGTCGTTCTTTATATTATCAATGAAACATTATCAGTGAAATTCTAAGATGACGGATTGGAAAGATTAATTTATGAAATATAATATGCAAAAATATATTCCATAGCGGCAGTACAATATATTGATGAAAGACACAGTATATGATAATTTGATACGTAAGTAAATAATTATAATCTATTTGCATTTTAACGAACTCAACAAGATTTTAACATACAAAAACCGGATATAAGGAAAAAATATCTAAAAGAAATCGAGAAAAAGTCATTTCTTATTAAATTACGGAATTATCATAGTAATTATTATTATTAATATTAGTTTAATATTTGAATAAAGTTTTGAATGTAAAATAATAACGTATAGTAAGTATTATTATTAATATTAGTTTAATATTTGAATAAAGTTTTGAATGTAAAATAATAACGTACTTAGTATTTAAAAATTCATAAGCTCTATTATATTAATTTGCTAGTTCTTAAATTCATAGCAAAAAAATCATCTTGAATTTACAATAAAACATCATTCATTCAGCTCAAAAATGAATTGGCTTACCTGAATTAAATTAATCAAACATCTGAATAATCCAGAAAATACATGAATTACAGTATATATAAATATAATAAATTATAACCATATGGTAGCTTTATACAGAGCTTTCCTCAAACTCTGCGATTCTGGACTTTTTGAGTTATTCACAAAAATGTTGCATTGTTTTTTACTCTAGCACTAATTATTCATATCTTTCAGTTCAGTATTTTTGCATCTGTCATCGTATTGTTATTTGCAAGAAAGTCGCCTTGAAAAGATTCAAAGATGTCAATAAACTATTATAGCGTTTATAAAATGTAATAATAGTCTAAGCCAGTGGCTCTCAAGAAAAATCTTTATTTGGCCTTATTGGCGGCCACAAGAAATTGCAGGTGACCCCACTGATCTGAAACTTTGTGATAAAGTCGCAGTGGCAACGTGCGGCTTTGTGGTGCACAGTGGCAACGTGGTAAAGAATTTGCTAGTTATTGAAGAACTGTGCTTAATTAATGGTCGTATACCTTTAGATTTTTAAGGAAGGGACCAAGATTAGCCAATTTTTCAATCTTTTGGTTGACCAGTTCAAGATGGGCCCTGAGTAGTCATGAAGTAGATTGAGTGGACTCCACCAAACATATATATCATGTATCGTATCTCTTGTGAGACGATGGGTGAGACTCAGTAATATGATTGAACTTAATCCAACTTTAATGCGATAAGAATTGATAATTTTTTAAATTAATATAATAAGTTACTGTATACTGATTTGGATTAGTAAAAGCATAATCAATTTACTATGATTATGTTTTAAAAATAATCTCTTTTAATTTATTCTAAATAACTTGCTGGGATTAGGGTGGGCAAATAAGGTATTTTGATTAAAAAATATGGAAGTGCATAAAAATATTAAAAAGAAATATTCATTTGTTACTAGAGAGCGCATGTTTTCCTCAACCGCGGAAATCCTGCTATATAAGATAATTTTATAAATACAGTATATAGGAATTTAATGCAATAAATATATTCGGCATTTCCATAAACTCTATCAACCACTTACATACAAAAATATTTTATTGTTGCAACCGTATTAAAATCGCCTCGTATCGCTGGTCTAAGCTGTAAAAATAACGTTTCTTTTTTTGAAACCTACAGTAAGATCCCGCTTAACGCTGTTTCGATATAACGCGGTTTTCTTTTGATTTCTATATTTTTATTGATTCATTTCGGCGCGGTTTGTCAAACTATTATTATTACATAAATCCGAAATCGCACGAATTTTTTGCTTTGATACTCTTATGCCATCTCGCTATGCGTTTGATACCGGTGCAGGTCACTGTATATACGAAAATCTGCTGCGGTCACAATTCATATTTATGATCGGTCATTAACGTTATTTTACAGTAATAATAATAACAATTACCCCATTTTAGTTTTAACCTGAATTCTGCCAATTCGAATTATAGTTCCTTGAAGTTAGAACTCTCTTCTTTCATCAATATTTTTTCATTGTTTTTATTTTACTGCAATCTGATTACGGCTTTTTGTTCTTAAAACTTTTTATTTTCTAATTTTAAGAATATTTTCATTGAATGATTTATGAATCTAAATTGATATTAGCAATAAAAAAATGTCTATAATTAATGTAATACAATAGTAATAATACATGTTACAATTTAAATCTATAATTAATATAATACAATAGTAATAATATATGTTAGCATTTTTTTTATTTTATTTTGTATGTATATATTTTTTATTCACTGCCCTGTTTTACCTATCCTTATTATTTACGTGTTAAAATGATCTCGTTTAACGCTGTTTCATTTAGCGCTTTATTTCCTTGGAACGAAACAGCGTGTTACTGTACTGTGCTTTTCTAGTTGTAAATTAAAACTAACATAAATCTGGTTTGATCTAAAAATTATTTACAGTCAAAACTAGTTTTATTGAATTCCTTTAAATTTGTTTTATTGCAAATTTTAGACTAAATTAGTGTTACTTAAATGATATAATTTTTATCAAACAAAACTAATTGGGTCTAAAATCGATTTTGGCCTGTAACATATAAATTTTTTTCAGATCTGATAATATTTATGATAGATACTATGAGAAAATCTTTCATAGTAGTCAATAATAGGTTTGATTCTTTAGTTTGATTTAATAACATAGAGATGAATTTTATTTAAATAATATAATATATACGTGAGTAATCGTACTTACAAATTGATAAACTCTTTTTATTCCATATTAAAATGGAAAGGATTAAAAAGACATATGAGATTAGACCTTAGTTTGTCGGAAATTGAATGTCAGAATCTTTTGGAATCTTTTTTTTTTTAATATTTTGAACATGCCGCTGAGTTCGATCTGACAAGAATTAAAATTTAGGTATTGATTAATAATGAACATCGCAATTTCTATATTGAGCAATAATTGTTTGAATTTTATAGATAATTAGACTAACAAAAATATACAGTATATGCACATAAGATATTATTATTATTATAGAAAATCTAAAATCCTTGCAAATGAAAACTATTGATCATTCAAATTTTATAAATAGTTTCAAAGATACCGATTTTTTAAAATTTTGCATATTTGCAGTCTTTTGTCACATGAAAACCTCAAAACAGTATATATATTGGTTATAAAGAAACAATCTTCAAAATTTGAATGCTATGTTTTGATTATTGACGTACTTCCAAGATAGAATACTGAATATAATTCTAGAATATTTTCGGATGAAGTATAGCACAACAGAATTCTGGCATATTATCCGATTATTTCTACATTATTTTTCTATCACCCTTAAGGAAAGACATATTTCTGTTCCTCTATCATCCTCTTAAGGAAAGACATATTTCTGTTCTAAAAAATTGCGTTGAAGAAAAAGTTGTTGGAATCCTATATAAGATATTAGCAGACTCGTGCAAGGCATTGCTCGGGCAGTTCATGGCGTTGTACTTAAGTTTCTTTTTTTCTTAAATTATAACCTTTTAGATGACTATAAATTTTAGATAATTTTTATAAATTTGTATAACTTCTATATATTTTTTGTTTTGTAATTTATTTTAATGTATTTTTACACTATCTGGTGCCTAACGAATTATATGGCTTTGCAGGCAGGAGATGCTAAGGAGAGTGCTTCCAGATGTGGTACTGCCCATTAAATTTTGTTGTGTTTATTTTTTGTAGTAGTCCTCTGTTCTTGTGTAACAGGGTGAATTTTGTAGTAGCAGCTGAGGAAGGCACCAAGTGCATTGAAAATGTTTCTGATTAAAGTTTTTGACTGCTTAAGGGCTTTGCGTTTTACTTTTTGTCCTTTTCAAATACAATAGGTCCCCAACTTGCATGGTTTCAACTTAGACAGTTTCAGAGATATGCAGATGGATAACTTTTTTATTTTTAAGAAAGTTCTTTTAGCCTTTTTTTTGTAGATTTGCTTTTTATTACACTTATATATTGCAACAGTTTAGACTATACCAAATATCATTATGTAAAATTAATCTATAAAATCTTAAAACAATACAAGCAGTCATGGTTTTAGATATGCATTTTGGCCAATAATGCCTTCTTCAGTCTCAATTTCATGTTAGCTTGTATTCTTAACAAAAATTTGTTTTACAACTCATATAAAAATTGCAAATGCCTCTTCCCATTATCAAAAATTTTTTTTGATAATCTTTAAAGTGAAAGAACGTAATTTATACTCTTTTAGCAGCAGGAGTCTACCTAAAGAATTCCCTTTTTTTCGTAGCATTATGAAATATATATAACTCTCTGATGTACGAAAATTTTATATCAAAACAACGCGTGAAATGACAGGTATAGTCTTGAAGAGCATGAAGAAATACATGAATTAATCTCAAATACAGATTCTTCTACATAATAAAAACATTACTGAATCTTTTCGAATGTTCCCTTCTTATCTCTCTTTCTCCATTAGAATTCTGTCGATTTGTTCGATCTTTTGATCTTTCATTTTTTCGAATTAAACGCAATCTTTTAGCAGGAGGAGTTAATCTACTTAAAGAGTTCCCTCTTTTTCATGGCACTATGAAATTTAAACAACTGTACCATGTACGAAAACTTTATATCAAAACTGTGATCAAAACGCGTGAAATGACACAGTCTCGAACGAAGAGCATCAAGAAATACGTGAATTAATCTCAAATACAGATTCTTCTACACAATAAAAACTTGCATTTGTGAAAATCATGAAATAATCACAGATTGAAAAATGCTGATAGATTAAATAACAAATCTGAGCCCAGATTAACAAAAGCGTCGTTATTGAACTAACGACGAAATATCGTCGTTATGGCTCGAAACGACGGTATTACTGAAAATAATGAAATAAAATAATCACAGATTGAAAAATGCTGATAGATTAAATAACAAATCAGTAGTCACATAAATATTTTGAAAATTTTTATAAAATTCTATTATTGTAAGTTAAATTGTTGCATTGCTATGACAATGACTAGTAACGACGTTTGATGATCGTGTCGTTATTATCAATTTTAAGATTGCAGAAGAGCATTTTTTTTCTTTTAGTCGATGAAGAGGACAGATTTATTATTCGAATATATCGATTATCTCGACTGAAGTTAATGATGTTTTAGTTACCGAACGTATTCATTTCTATAGACTACTTAAAGATGCGATTTTTAAATTGATAGAACTTTCACCTTATATAGATATAGAAAAAAGCAAAGCGTTCGTATGCTATAAATGTGGAAACACAAATATTAGGTGCACTGAGATTTTTTAGTAATGGTAGCTTTCAGTCTGTTATAGGAGATGCTTCGTCACACATGGTAATGATAGTGATAATCTTAAGGGTATAAGCATATTACAACTAAATAAGGCAATGTAAGCTATAACCAATAAAAAATTAGAGAAAAATTAAAAAAAACTTTAACAATTTTTTAATATGAAATCTGAAGTTCAATAGTTTAACGAAATAATATACAACACAGTACTCAATGTCCATCATTAATTTAGTAACTGAGCAGTCTCATTGGGTTATAATGGTTACATACAATGATCATGTCGCCATTATGATCCAATGAGACTGTTCAGTTACTAAAGACACGATCATAGTAATCCAATGATATTGGCCAGCTAACATGTCATGTGATCACTGTAACCCAATGTGGTTCTCAAATAGCATTAATCTTCCATCTTGGGTTTATATCAAGTAATTTATGCCAATTACATTATATGAAATCAATTTCTAATAATCATTATCTGTCTTTAAATCTTCCTGAGTAAACCCCTAACAAACAAAAGTTGTTTCATAAAAATCTGTTCAGATGTTCTTGCATTATAAATATACACATGCATGTAGGCATTTCAGTTTTATAATATGTATAGATAACTTGAGTATTGTAACTGTGATTAGGACAATCATGATATGCATACTTATTTTATCATTTTTAATATATTTAAACTTGCTTTATCTTCAATTCCTTTCTATCTTTAATGGAATTTTTATTTTACCTATTAATATTTTAATTTATATACTGTTCATTTCTGTCATTTTTATTATAAAAAATTTTGTTATTATTTATCATTGCATATTTTTTAAATGCATTGAAAAGAAGAAAATTTCAGATATCTAGAATGTATATAATCCTCAAAAAATAAAAGAATAATAAATGAATTAGTGAAATAGAATAAAAAAAAAGTGTTTTCACATCTCTGTGTAGTAACATATAAACAGCATGTTAATAGACTGAATATTCTATATCAGGGCTGTTCAAAAGGTGGCCGGCAGGCCGCATGTACCCACCAAGCCATTTTGTGCGGCCCATGAGGCTTTCACGATTTGTGATATAATATTACTCTTTAATGTTTTTCTTCACTTTTATTTATTACTTTTTTAAGAGATTAATAAAAATAATCCTAAAATTGAAATGTATTAACTCAATTAATTAATTTTTCTTAATTACTAGTAATTATTTAATGATCAACAAGCTATCAATGACATCACATTTTTATAAGACTTTCAATCATGTCAGTTTTAGTTTTAGCTATTTCAATTTAAAGTTTTGAATTGTGACTGTATATTAGTTATTTTTTGGTTTCTAACACTCACCATTTCAATGAATGTCTGACCGTTGTTGTGAGATTCTGTTTTAATTTTATTTTACTGTTTAATTTAATTTAATTTTTATTTTACCATGAGTTTGTTGCATTTGTGAAATGAGTGAGAAAAAACGTAAAATAGAAGATGAAAATCGAGTATATCAGGAATGGTAGAAAAATGATGTTTTCATAATAAATCATATGGTAAACTACTTTGTTTAATGAATGTTTTCCTAGCTTTTGTGATTTTGTTCGGAAAGTAATATCAATGTTTGGTAATACTTAGTATGAATTTCTAACATGAAGATACTTAAGAATCGATTCTGAACCTGCCTAGGAGATTCTTCTCTTTTGCATATTTTGCAGCTAGCTACAACAGGAATGGATATAAATATCCAGCCCTTGTAAATGCTACTGCCTGTCCTCATTTATAACATTGATTATGGAAAGAGTTAATAACAGCACTCGTTAGCAGTCCAAACAAACTCTTTAGTATGTTTAATTTAACACAAGAGAAATGTTTCCAGCTAAGATCTAGCCATCTTCAACTCTAACTTATAAATTAATTAGAACAAAAGACATTCTATGAATGTACAATATTCAGTTTATTGAGATTCTATTAAAGAACATAAATGAAATTTATATACTTTCCAATTTACTTCACACATAAATTGCATGCCATCTGGGAGTATTTACTTTGGATCAGTATTTATAATAATTGTTTTGGCTAGAATTAATATAAATAATGTAGGAATATAAAATAAAAAATAATAATAAATAAAATTAAAATGCAACAAAAACAAAAACATAAAAAACTTCTAAGTTAAATGTTAAAATTCAGTCATTGTACTTATAGGTTCATATCAACCTCACACGTTATTGCATTAATGCATATTTCCATGCATTCGAGATCATCTCAATATCGTTAATTATTTCTTCGTGCTGCCTTCTTCTATATATATTCAGTTTCTCTGCTGTACTTACCTTGATTGGATCTGTAACATTAGGTATAATTTTGGCTTTGTTCCAGTTAATCGTGACGTCATTTTCGTAGGCCCATTTAGCAAGTTCCGTGGTTAGGTTTCCAAGCTTAATGTCACATTTATGTTCTTCTAATATATCTTCTAGGTTCTTTGTGTCGCTCCTATATAGGCCTCCATGGCTCCCATATCAAAATTCTGTAAAGGTATTCTATAGACTTCTGTACATTCAGTATGGCTATATTTGTCCTTGATATTCTTTAAAGCCTGGAAAACCGTTCGCCCTCTCTTGTAAGCTGGTTTCTTCTTCATGTTCTTGAGTATTCTTTTAACTGTCCTTGAAGATCTCATCGCATCTGGAACCACTTCGTAATCTGTAGTAGCTCGTTGTTCTCGGGTGGAGGCTCTTTGGCTATTTGTTTCCTTTTGTCCTTCTAAAATAGACATATTATTTCCTGTAATTTCCTCATAAAGTTTGTCACTAAATTCCTGCTATACCCATGCTTTTTAGCTATCTGTATGATTTTCTGTAGTTCTTCTTGTCTTAAAGCATTGATTCTACAATGTGTGACAGCCCTAGTCAAGTAAGCTCTTAATGCCGTTTTCTTGTAGATCCATTTGTCGTTTGACCATCTCGGAATTATGACTGGTGTGCTTTCTGGTTTCCTATATACCATGGTCTGGATGGTACAATTTGTAATTTGAATTTGAACATCCAGAAAGTGGATGGTTTCCTTCTCTTTCTGCTCTAAGTTCAGTTTTAATCCATAAGCCTTATCTGTAAAGATTTTAAGGAGCTCTTCTGAATGGTCTACGTTTTTCCAGATCACGAACATGTCGTTGACATATCTGACGTAAAGGTGTGTCTCCTCTATTATATTATGTATCATAGTTTCTTCTATAGACCTTACTTCCAGCTTGGCAAGTTCCCCTGCGAGGGGGCTACCTATGGATACGCCTTTACAGGTTTAAGGATAAGTATTACATGCAAACAAAAGGCGTACTCATAAGTAGTCCCCTCGCAGAGGAACATAGGTAGCTTGCTAGCAGGAGTTCTAGCGGAACTCATTCTAAGAAAAAAAGGAAGAAGAGGCGCTACCGTTGCTACTACCGAAAATCAAGCTATACAGACACTACATTGATGATGTATTCGTCTCCCATGAAAGCACAGTGGGAGACAGTTTTATTGAAGATCTGTTCACAGACCCCTCTTTAGGGATTAAATTAAAGATGGAAAGGAAAATCAATATAGCTATAAACTTTTTGGACATCATGATTACGATTATGGGAGGGGAATACCACACGGAAGTCTATAGGAAACAGATGTACACACCGTTTCTAATCCCCAATTGGTCACAAGACCCATGGCCATATAAAATTGCCTCATTCAGGTCCCTCTTAAGAAGGCTAGATACCCACTGAAGCACATTCAAAGCTAAAATGAAGGGACTAAACTGGATTATTTGGAAAGCAGAATGGCACGGTTACAACAGTGGAGTAGTCTGGAAGCTTTACATGAAAATGAGCAAGAATAGCAGGAAGCAAACTCTGAGAGAAATATGTTACAAAAAGATGGAAGTAACAAGACCTATTGTTAAGCTCTGCAGGCTAATCGAGAAGAAAACAAACTGCAGTATTGCCTTTATGAGAGGGAACACACTTTTCAATAGAATTAGGAATGACAAGGACCAACACCTCTCAGAAAGGAAAACGGGGGGTCTATAAAATAGAACTTTTCAATCACGATACCGTCCAAAGAGAGCAATACATCGGTTATACATCGAGAAATTTAGGGACCAGGATAAGTGAACATCAGCAGGACGTTAATAATGAAGTGCTGTTGACCGCCTTATCACGGAAAGCCTACCAGTGCAGAGTAGATGTACTGTGGGAGGAGGTGCAGGTTGTTAAGCCTGTTAGGGACATTAATCAAGGGTTCACGGCGGAAGTGATAACTTCTGCGAAAAACTGAAGGGGAAGGCAATTCTAAATGAAGACGACCCTAGTAGGCTGAATTATGCGTGGATGTGGTGTCATTCTAATAAAGACTGAACAAAGCATGTGCTGTCTACACAGATGTCGAATTTCTGTTAATTTTAATGAATATTTAATTTCAGAGTTTTTTCTGACATTTAATTTTTACCATGTTATTTGTAATTATTACTTTTATCTCTCAAACTGTATTAATTTGACTTATTTTATTTTTGTTAGCATTTCTCGGATTAATTCTATTTAGTATTTATGATGTAGTAGGACGAAACTTAGTACTCAAGTACAATTTAATAACTTGTAATTATTTTTGCCTTTCAAATTGTATTAATTTTATTTATTTCATTTGTGTTAACAGTTCTCGGATTAATTCTTTTTATTATTTACAATGTAGTAGGACGAAATATCGTACATAAGTACAGTGCAATAACTCATAACTGGAAACTTGTTGAGAGACTGTAGAAACTTGTAAAACGCATTAACAAAATGTGTTTATATAACATCGAACTGTAACACCTGGTAAACAACCCTGTTTAAATGTCAACACGAGCACTTTAAACTGGATGTTTATTTGTGAAACATCCCAGCAGGGACAGCCTGCATCTAATACTGGTTAGAACTTTAGTTGCTCACTTGAGATTACCGGCCGAGGAGGGCCATAGTAGGCCGAAAACGTTTTTGGAAAACAATAGTATTATTAGTATATGTAATATATATTATATATTATCCTATAAAATTAGTGTATTTATCCTGCTTCAAGTGCTTGTTGTGATTTCTTGGACTAATGAACATTATCCAATGGTCTCATCATGAGAAACTGCATATAATTTGTTGTAGCTGATGAGGATTTATCTATATTAAATTGAAAGTGCTTCTAAGTTTACTGTTTTTTTATTATTATGTATATTTTTCCTGCCATAGTGCTGTTAACTATAATTTTTGTCTCATCATGAGATTGGTCCAATTAGCTGAATGAAAATAATTTGGCTTTTAATCCAGAGGATCTGGGATTGAATCTGAATACTTTTCCTTGAAAAATTTATATGAATGTTTGGGCAACATAAAATAAGTTAGAAGATGATATTGGCATTGTATGTTACTCCACATTAAGATCTATCTTATTCAACTTTTGGAGTATTCACTCATTATAAATTTCTTGTAAAAGTAGGAGTAAAGACTTGTAAATTAAATTTTCAATACAAATTAATTCTATTTATAAACTGAATTCTCTGATATTGAGGTCTCATAAATTAGGATTAATCTATCTTCAATAGAACACTAAATGTTAAATTTGAAACTTTAAATTCAATTAAAAAAAGAAATAAAGTAATTTGAAAAATATGCAACAAAAGAAACTGCATATAATTTTTCTTCTGATTAATTTCTTTAGAAAGATTATTGACGTACACCTGATGTTATCCTCAACTAGAGATGCTGAAACTTGAGAGCTTTCATTTCTTTATAATATCAGTTGTAACTCCATTTTAGAATTCTGTTTCAGCAACTATTTGATTCCCAATGTTTCTATGATATTTTTTGTATTTATGGATCTCAGACTCTTATGTAAAATGTCTCTTAGTTAGGTTAAATGTTCTGTTTTTTTGTATGATTGAGTAGATTTGCTATTCATATTTGTGAAATATAATATCAATATTGGTGGCATACTGAGATATGTATATATTGTTTAATATATTGAAGAAAAAATTTAAAAACAAAAATCACAATGTATTCAGTGAATCTTCATCATATTATATCTTATCTTACATGTACTAGATATAGCTTATATATAAATTCTCATAGTATTAATGAAAATCTTTTATATAATTAATTACATTTATAATTTATTAAAATGTACATTATATTGTGTGTATTTTTAATATATAATTCTTAAATGTATCTTAGAATGCATTCTTTTAATCCTTTAATTGCTATGAGGTCGTCGAGACCCCCTGACCCCTAAACGGCACTCCGTTTTTTTCATCATTACGCAAGTATTATATATCATTAGAATCCTTAGAGTATATAGTTGTAGAATATTTTCATCCTATCTACCTGATTACACTTTATATGGGGCCAAAAATTGTCAAAAGTTATTGTTTATTTTTTTATAAAATATACAAAAATAAAATGCCTATAAAACTTGGAATACAATGAAATCAGCAAAATTGAGATATAAAAAGTTTTATCTGATATGTTCTAAATTACACATATTTCATGGTGATATATTAATGATTTTGGACCTCTTTTGGCCCTGCAATATCTTCAAGTCAATAAATGAAGCAGAAGTTGATTTTTGAGATATAAAGTTAGTAGAAGTTATGTTGTTTATCCATGTGACTTCTACTAACTTTATATCTCAAAAGAAAAATAATCAGCAACTAATCTCAAAATAATACTTAAAACATGCATATAAAATCTAAAACAACATGACTCAAACATTAATAAACTGTGTAAAAATTATTCATTTTATTGCATTTTTAAATAATTCTATTGTTATAGGCACTCTCATGTTCTGATATTTGAGTAGCAATGATATGATATGACATTTATGGTATATAAACATGAATGTCCATGGCCTCAATCATTCCCCAAAAATTCCATCTTCACTCAATGGCTTGAGACAATAGAGTTTTCTTAGAAAATTAAATAACCAAAATAGGAGAGTCAAACTTTTTCTAAGGGGGTGCATCTGTTGGCTAACAAGGAGAGGGCACGGTCTGGGAAATGTCCTTTACTGGACACACTGTATATAATTTCTTAAAATCTACTTCTTAGTTCAAGAAACAAACAGAAACATTGGATAATATGCGATATTTCATTTTTATTCGTATTATAAGCTAATCAGACACTGAAACTTTTCAAATAATTGCAGAAATCTATAAATATCATATCCCTCTCATGCCTTTAAAAATAAATACATTCTTCAGCCCAATATTAGTAATCAAATTGAGGTGAGATCGAACCATTGCTGAACATGTATCAAATGAAAAGAAAATAGACATAGCTTCTGAAAAAAATTAGAAATATTTATTGATAAATTAATTCTAAATGATTAAGTACATATCTTAAAATGGATTATGAACTGAAAAAAGTCTAATTCTCTACAGAATCAGAAAATTAAAAAAATTTATTTAAATTAACTTTTAATTTATGGTTAATATCTAAAGGAAATAAAACAATGCAAGAATAGTATTTCTTTCAACAATTTTTGCGAATTGATTAAATAGAGCAGGGGTGGGCAACCTTTTTTTTGTAGCGGGCCGTATAGAAAAATTTATGGTGGGCCATGGGCCAAAACAAAAATAATTGATAATAATAGTATTTATTTAAAAAGAGAAAGTACAGATTTGTAAGTATACATAGCGTTAGTATTAGATATAATAAAATAATGTGGCCCGCGGGCCGGAGGTTGCCCAATAGCGTTGATATTAGATATAATAAAATAATGTGGCCTGTGGGCCGGAGGTTGCCCACCCCTAGAATAGAGTGTTTGCGAATTTTGACAATTTTGTTTGACTTAAAGTTATAAATAAAAAATGATTGTTCATCATTGTAGAAAACGAAAATGGAAACATGCAAAGTAGGCCTATTGATAGTACTTCCTTTTTTGTTGATGATAACTCACAGATGCGAAAGTTCTAAAATGCCCTTAATGAGAATGTTTAAGGATGAATCGTCGGCGTGGTAAAGCTTCGGCTTACCACCCTGGAGGATCCGGGTTCAAATCCGGGTTCCACACCTCTCAGTATTATCATGAGGTGGTCCGGGCCCGGCCTGTTGAACCCGATCCTTCAACCATCCGGTTGACCGGGTTCAAATCCGGGTCCCATACCTCCAATTTTTCAGGAGGGGTCCTGCCCAGCCCATTGAACCCCATCCTTCAACTATCCAGTTGACCCCATCATGGCCTGTTGAACCCCATCCTTCAACCATCCGGTTAACCCCATCATGCCGGGACCCACACCTCCAATTTTTGTCACACACCTCCAATTTTTCAGGAGGGGTCCGGGCCCGGCCTGTTGAACCCACATCCTTCCATCTGGTTGACCCCATCATGGGTGCTGGCCAGCCTGTGATGGGAGCATCGCCGCCGCTAGATACAGAATATCCTATGAGGATATGACGGCGTAATAAAACTAACCTAACCTAACTAACCAAAGATTATATCCGGTGGCGTAATAAAACTAACCTATCCTAACCTAACCTTAAGGATGAATCCGACAAACTGAGTTCACCTGTTTACGAAGATGACGAATAAAACAGAGACTTGGGATATTTTTCTAAATCCAAGAGTCAACATTTCGAAAAGTTTAGCGGAATATTTCATCCTTCAAGTGTTGACAAAACAGAAAACACAAATTTTGAATACCCGATATTAATTTGGATTACCAAGGTTCCAATTAAGAAGAAGTTAAAGGAGGTACCATCCGACCAGGAAAATGACAATCTCCAATTTTCCAACTTGAAAATTCCTGGAACCGAAGAAGGTCTCGATAAATCAATGAAAGATCCAAGAAATTATGAAAAGTTAGAGAATTCTTTCATTGAAAATTACAGAAGATACAAAGATTTGTATTTCAGACGAAAATATTCTGAAGAGAAACAAAATCGTAAGAAAAAAGTTTCTGGATCATCTGATATTTTCAAGAAAAAAATCTTCTAATAATGAAACTGGAGAAATGCAGTATGTTAAAAGTCGGCTGAATAGAGTACTAATCGGAATGGAAAATCTAACGACTGAGCAAATTAAAACAATTCTGAAGAAAATCGGTTATGCTCTAATCGTAGTTGCTATTGCAAGTTGTATATCAATCGTTATGCTGATCATCACCGCACTGGTACAGTTTTGTACCAAAGTGATTCAAAATAGAGCAGCTTCTTCTAAACCGGATTCCTGGAGAAAAACCGTACAGAAACCCTGGCCTGAGGACCGACCGAAACCAACAGAACCGAAATCGACTTTTTGCCTTGATCTGGAAGATAGTGAAGCAAAGAAAACACAAAGAATATCTTCTAGTCGTCCTGTAGAAACATCAATCAAACATCCAATGTCTCCAGCCACTATGTTTCAGGAAATTCTTGAATTTCTCCAGACGATGACGTATAGGTTATTCTCTAACAAATATAAAGTAAATAAGAAAGATTGTCCAGAAAAGAATCCTTTATTAACTTCTGAATTTGAAGAAGTTTTCACAGAAAATATAGAAATTATTGAGGAAAGTTCAAAGACCGTTTCATCATCTTCCTCAATAGAAACTGTTGAAAATTTTGAAAAGGATAAGTCTAAGGATTTATTACCACCGCCTTACAATATGGAAGTTTTTAATGAAGAAATATTGCGTGATGAAAAATTATTAAACCAGCCTAATAAAAGTTTTTCAGAAAATTTAAAAAATAATGAGATTTCGAATAAATTGGACGAAAAAGAGTGTGGCCGTTTCACTGACAATTTTGTAAATCCTTCTACCGACATCACTGAATTTAGAAGAGATTCGAATTTATCTTCGAAAATAAATCGAGAAGAAATAAATTCTGAATCGGTAGGAAAAAAATGAAAAAGATTCTTCGACATCTCCTACCAAGAAATTTCTTATAACTGATCCAGTCAATGCATGGTATACAATTATAGGAACGAAACAGTTTCCCAAAATTCCCCCGTTCCTCTAGTAAGACAGAAACCGAAAAAGAATCTGGAAAAAATTTAGCTATGAGAGATACTAATATTTATGAATTGATATGCAGACTTGCAAAAATGCGAAAATAAAGTCTTCAATGATCCGATATAGCCAAACCAACGGCCAAGAAAGAAATTCTCAGATGGAATTCTATGGAATTCTATGTAAATCGAATAGACACATTGCTAAGACTAAAAATCAGGACATTAAATTAATTAAAAGTGTATCACCGATACACTTGTTAATAGAGTTAACCGCCTCCTCAAACACTGTAATTTGCCAGAATTTATTTGTAAGAGTAAGATAGTCAACCCTGCTTGCCCCAGGGTTTTTGCTTACATCAAAACCCATAAAGACCCCGTAAAAGCCATGTCGTTTCTCGAGCGTAGATGATAGTTCTTTTCGGAACTGCTTGATTTATAATTCGTGTTACAGGGATTCCGAAACGAATCATATTTTGCATGAAATGCTATTTATGTATATACACCTATCACATTTATAGATAGACAAAGTAAAATCTCCAACTTTGGTAAAACTCGTTAATTCTTGCACTTATATAAACTTAATATCTTTACAAGATATAAAGATAACCGACAGATGCTAATCAAAAAGCTAATTAATATCAAAATTGTTAAATTTCTAATTATCAATTTAAAAAAAATATATTTAACATTTCTTTTTCAAAGGTATTTTTTCTGTTAATATTTTCTAAGCATATTTGATAATATTAGATAATCTACAGGAAACAAAGGTTTAACAGGATCCTCTTCTGTTCTTTTTGTGTTGTTATAGATAAGAAACTGGAAGTGGAAGTAAATGTTATCTAAAAATTGATTAAAATCTCTATTCCGAAAATACATATTTCTTCAAAGTGATTTTGAAATAATTTTCATGAGTACATACTCTACCATTAGAGAATTATAATTTAGACAGATGAATAAATTTAAATAATATTAAACAAGTTTTTATAATAAGAAAAATTCATATTTTTTTGTTTTCCAGAAATCTTTTTATACTATATAAACAAATATAAAACAAAAATGTATGAAATATTTCGCAATGAAATATGAGATTTTTGCGATTTAAAATAATAACTTTTTCAAAACTTAAAATAGAAAAGCAATATTACTTTTATCATTGTGAATGGATAGATACTTAGGCCAGAGATAGAAACTTCTATATTTTTATAAGATATAAAGTTAACAGACAGTTGCTAATCCAAAAGTTAATTAATATAAGATTTTTAGTTAATAATGATAAAATTATTTAAATTGATTAAATTACTTTAAAATGCAATTATTTTATTCTATCTAATCGCAGAAATATTCAATTCGGAATTTAAAAAAAAAAAAATTACCCGATCCGAATTATTTTTTCAAATCGCCGTATCAAAATAGTTCCACATATAGCGCGGTCTGAACATTCATAAATCTAAATAACGAGCGGTTCTGACAGCTTGAAAACATCTTTCAAAAATAGAGCTGTCTGAATTCTTTTCTTTTCATTCTTCTTTTTCAGTAGATTTAAATCTTTGAGTAATCTTTCTATTATTTTCATTCTCTTCCGATCACTGTCTCTTCTTTCCGCTATTTGACCTTCCGCACTTCTCTTGATAGGATTCTGTTTCTATTCTTATGCTTTCCTATTCTCTTCTCGCTTCTTTCCCTATTTTCCTTTGGACTATATCCAAAGGAAAATAAGGAATGTCTGAACACTCTCATTCCAGATAACAGGTGGAGAATACGCGTTCGACGAAAAAACCTTTCATACCGAGTAATGGCCGCTCTGCTTGAATGACTTTGTTTATGGTACAATTGAATAAGAAAGAATGACGCGCCGACTCGGCTGTCGATTCGTCTGTCGCCAAAAACTGCTTCGGAATATTGCAATCTAAGTGCAATATTGTGATTCGGAATAAGGCTGGAGATATCAACCTTATCCGAATCACAATATTGCACTTAGAAAGATAAAAAAATGAATCACAACAAATCAAACAACATACTTATTTTAAATCAAGCAACATATATATATTTATACAGTATTACTATTTTATAAGGTATCATTTAAGTATATAATATAATTATAATTAATGATTAGATATAAAAAATATTTACATTGAATTTTAAGAAAATATAATTTAAAAAAAGATAATTCATATTAACGCTTTCTTTAGACGTTTCTAATTATTCTAAATGATTTCTAACTGATATATGAATAATAAGTTAGTCAAGATCGACGAATCAATTACTCAATCCTTTCCATTACTTGATTTTATGCATCATTTTTGAAATTTTGTTGAAGATTCAAAATAATCAATTTTAAGATTTATTAAAAAGGATCAATATCGAATGTAATAACTGAGAGAACCCTCTAGAAAATCAATTGTATTGAAAGTGATCGGTATTCGATCATATCAGGCAGGACATTTATTTGTCAAAACGATATATTATGTAAATATAATTCAGTTTAAATGAAATTCGTATATATTATTGTGATCTGCTAGAGCAGGGGTTCTTAACAGGGGATATCCATACCCCGTGGAATATGGGACTCGATTTCTAAAGTACAGTAAATTCAAGCTGTTGAAATATTTGGAAGTCATACTGGCAACTAATATAAGGAATGGTGATGATTATTTCCTCAGTCAAGTGAAGAGGATATGGGAACATATTGGACAATCCATTGGGGATCTGGAGTCATCAAAAGATTAAGAACCCCTGTGCTAGAGGATCGTTTGTTTTAAAAATTATCAAAACCAATTCGCTTATTATGCAATAATAACGAATCAATTTTGATAATTTTTCGTACACTGTTAATTATTATATTCATCTAAAGTGTATACAGTATATATATATATAAAATATTATTTAGCTTATACAGCTTAGTAATCAATATAATGTAAAATTACAAGTTAGTTAACATATTACAGCAGTATTTTAAGATGGCGACGATTACACCAAAAATTCTTCGATTTATATTCGGAACTTTTCATAAAAATCTGAGAAATAAACTTTTAATTGACCCAATTGTGAAACATATTACAACATACAGTACATAAAGTTATTTCAGTACAGTACGTTTAGTGCCAAAATATCAACAATATCCGAGTTACGATCAAAACTCACATACGAATTATGTTCGTAAGAGAAGAGTCTGTATTTCCATTTAAGAACGGAATGAATCAAAAAATTATTATAATTAAATAATCATAATATAAATATATTCAAAAATATGAATAAATTTGAATATTTATTCCTATTTTTGCTTTTCATTTGGAAAATATTTAATGCATTGTAGATATATTTTGACATCATCGAAATAAAAAAATAATTATGCAAGAGTAAGGGGAAATCATGGGGAAATTTATTTATTTAAAAAATAATATTTGCACGCTGATTTTATATTCATTATCATGCAGAATTTAATAAAAATAAAAAATTTTTGATAAATTTTTAATATTTATTTCTAAAATGGACACTCCTAATGTCTAGGAAATAATGTGATACAAGTGATGTTGCAATATAATCACGTGATTTGATTAGCATATTATAAAAACCCACTAACCAGGTAAGTAAATCAATTACCAAGATCATTCTATCCATATTTCCACTTATCGAGTAAGCTATTTTATATTAATAATTATTTAATATTTAAATTAGATATATATACAGATATCAGAAAGATCTGACCAAACATTGGGAGATATTTCACCTTCCTCTTAAAAAAGTTAAATACAAGTTATATATGCAAGACTGACTAAATTGCACCTGTTCCCCAAAAATTAAACAAAAATCATTTTTATCAGGATGAAAGAGTTTGAAAGAGAATTTACATTAGTATTTTCTCCAAAAATACTTAATGTAAATTCGTTAAATTTTAGTTTGTAAGTTTTAATAATAACAAAAAGCATTGGTAACTTTTGTAACAAACCGTATCGCTATTGGTAATGATTTCTGATCTCTTCAAGTAAATCAAATATTTGCTTCGTAATTACGCAATTGCAGAAAAAGAAGATGCCTGGATGGGACAATTTTTCATGCATATAGCACGACTAGTAGAGCAGATTTTACGAGATCATTTCATCGAAGTAAGAATAATTAGTCACTGTTTCCCATGACATGGTCACCACAATCACTTTATCTTATGCTATGGGATTTTTGGTTGTTTAGTCAACTCAAGGCCAATTTGTATCGAGATGTGTTCCTAACCAGGCTGTTTTAAAGGACAACATAATGAAGCATGTGCGGAACATTTCAGAGATGTTGCATTCTGCATTCCAGCACACTGTAATGAACGCAATTTCTAGCCAAAATGACAGTAATCACATAGAAATTCAACTTCAATGTCAGCGACATCCTCGAACATCGTTAATAAACGATGAATGAGTTTGAAGTTGAGAAACTATTTCCTATAGCAGTTAGTTTTTGTCCTTTGCAAAAACAGAAAGAAATAAAAATGAAATTTTATTTTAGATTTGTCTTATTTACTTTTTTGTGCTTTTCCATGTATTTCCTTTGCACAGCTCC
This sequence comes from Olivierus martensii, assembly GCA_000484575.1. Classification (NCBI taxonomy): domain Eukaryota; kingdom Metazoa; phylum Arthropoda; class Arachnida; order Scorpiones; family Buthidae; genus Olivierus; species Olivierus martensii. The sequence continues at coordinate 39,430 of AYEL01078893.1, forward strand.
AACATTATATTTTCTCCTTTCAACAGATTTTGTAATTAATTATTTTTTTTCCAGACATTTCTGAGTTTTTCCCATTCCTTGAATAATATATGTACACATTTTTGTACCATTCTGCTTATTAATTAGAGTTACAGAAAACTGAATAGAGAAACTTTAATTCTACCACCTCGTATACTACGTCCGTGTCCGATGTTAAAAACATAATCATTTTCATTTTATTTCAATAAATTATTTCATAAAATCAATTTTTAATTCTTTATTAATCATTCAGTAATGTGAATTTTAATTTAAAAATTCGAAATTTATTTAATTTAAAAAATTTCGTTTAAACTAGTGTTTCCGGGCGGAATTCCTTCCCGCCCGTTTCCGGGAATATTTTTCGTTTTCCCGTTCCCGAATCGGGAAAATCGGCTCCTTGAATCCAGTAATACCCACAATGGAGAAATAAATGTACTACTCACAATGTATCTTAAATATTTTTCCTATTTATCTCTATCTAAAGTTACATTGTGTTACAATATTACACGCCACCAGAAATCTAGGCGCGACACCTAGATTTCACGCGGCACGACAGAATCAGATAACACATGACCAGCTAATTTTAGCTCTTGTAAATCGAGCACATTTCATCAACGAATTGTATTTTAAAAACAGTTATTTTTTGTTATTTAATTATGTTTTTGGAATGTGATATAATGCATTTAAACAATTTTTAAATCTAATTCATTATTTTTATAAAATTTTATTCAGAAATTTTAAAACATCTTGCTACATATTACTGAAGTAAAAAATTATGAAGGTCATTGCTTTATTCTTTTTGTTCGCTTTCATCTTTTGCACTCTGTTTGCTACATATTACTGAAAAATAAAAAATTATGAAGGTCATTGCTTTATTCTTTTTGTTCGCTTTCATCTTTTGCACTCTGGGTAAGTAAAAGATTTGTTTTTCTGTATGTAAGTAGTTATCTAGTAGGCACATCTAGAATCATCGTTAAACCTTACTCTCATAGGATAACATGGTAAAACGTTCCAGACAAAGATGCTCCTTTTCAATTTACCATGTGATTGAAGCCAGACAAGACCTCATTGAAATTTTATCCTATATCGCAAGAGCCCCCTCAAATTTATCATATTTTGGCATCTATCTGGCTTCAGTTACGTGGTAAATTGAAAAAGAGCACCTTTTTTCTGGAACGTTTTGTCATGATATCTTATGGGAGTTATGCTTTATAATGGCCCCAGATGTGCCCACTTGATAACTACTACTAATATAATCTTGAATATCATTATTCGAATTTAAAAATTTAATTATTATTATTTATGTGCATTATATATAAAAACAGAGGTTGCGATTGTAGAAGCTGGATTCGGCTGTCCTTTAAACCAAGGAGCTTGTCACAGACATTGTCTCAGTATTCGCCGAAGAGGAGGATATTGCTCAGGATTTTTTAAGCAAACTTGCACTTGTTATCGAAATTAGAAACACCTGTTGAGTGTGGAAGATCTCAACAATTGACTGCAATGATTGCCATGATTATTCTTTAAATTTTAATTTTAGCTTATAAAAAGTTTTTATTTTGAATTGTAAATTCGATCAGATATTAATGTATATGTAATTGTTATGCTGTTATAAGTAAAGTTAATAAAATTTGAAAATATTAAAGCATTTTAATTATTTAAAAAAATGTTTAGGATGTTGATTAAAATATAAATTTTTATAGAAAATATTGAAGCAAACTCGAACAGAAATCGGGAATTAAATATGTTCAAGTTTTAAATTGTGTTTCATTTTATGATAAAATAAAGAGAAAAACTTTTCTGTTTATTCTATGAGAATTCGAATAATGTTGAAAAGAAATATATTTTTCCGTTGATTAAATAGCAGTGATAAAATGTAATTTAATAGCAATTTAATACAAATTTCACCCAAGAATAATATCAGCAATAATTTCATATTATAATATTTAAATTTTTATCCGAATAAATGTCAACTAATTTAATGAAATGTCATTATAAAAAAAATAAATTTGATTATTTTTCATCAGTTCTCACGAGATAAAAATGACTTTCATATTTAGCTTATACTTATATAAAATATTGTATACATAAATGGAAGCCGCGTAGGACGGACTCCGCATAATTTTACATATATATTAATTTATAAAATATTAATTTATTAACAGAAAAGTTTCTCTCTTTATTTTAACATAAAATGAAACACAATTTAAAACTTGAACATATTTAATTCCCGATTTCTGTTCGAGTTTGCTTCAATATATTCTGTAAAAATTTATATTTTAATCAACATCCTAAACATTTTTTTAAATAATTAAAATGCTTTAGTCCGCTCAGGACACCAAAAGGTGCTGGCATATTTCGCGTTTTATTATTATTATTATTGTAGTAAGATACAATTAATTTTTACACATAATTTAAACGGTGAGCGGAATGGGGACCCTCTGGCGCTCCCAGAAGAAGGGTAATGATTCATGCAACAATATATAATAAACCGTATAATCAATGGTAATAAAGATATATAGATTCAAAGAATTTATTGTATACAATATTCGGTACACTATAAATCGGTAAACCGCAGACAAAACGATAACAGAAAAATAATACTATATAAGTACAGAACGATTCAGAGTTTATTGTGAGTTGACCAAGTGAAATTTGAAGAAATAAATAAGAATAAGATATATTAAGAAACAATTTGATTACGAAAGCAGAGATAAATCCCTAATATGTCCGAAAAACAATTTCAAATAAATTTTTTTAATGTATTAATAGACACAATTTTAATATCAATGCAAGACAGATTTAAATTATTTTACATGAAGAAACTTTGGGTTTTTATATAGCATAAATAAACTATAAGAAAAACAAACGCTTCTTAAAAATTATTGTAATTTTCAGTTGACTCTAACTACAGGATCAGGTGACATAAATTGCGTTGTTTTCTGCGATAAATTTGTTAGTATTAAAAGACTTTTAATTAAAGCCACTGATAAAATAACGCCACTACAAGTTCTAAACAGAACGAAAGATCTTTATTCGAATATTTCGATTGAATTAAGGATTTTATTAACAACAACTGTTTCTGTTGCTAGTGCAGAAAGAATAAGATTGGGAATATTATTGTGATATTGTTTGATATACATATCACACAATGTATGATATACGTAAAAACTCACTATAAGGAGTTTTGATTAAATAAAGTTTGCATTAATTACATTTTTTATATTTCGGGAATTCTCGAGAATTCTCGGGAAATACGATTTGCTGTTCTCGATTCCCGAAGGTTCCAAAATGTCGGGAATTTGGAAACACTAGTTTAAACTTTAAAATAACACATTATATTGCTTTATTCATATATTTTCATTCTTATTATAATTATTACTTCTATAAGCGTTTTTATTTTGATCCTTATTTATCGATATACTATCATAATTGATGCGATTACCTTTATTTCAAATTTTCAAAGTCTATCACATATCATGAATCTCGTGGAGAGTATATAATTATGATTTCTTTGCCCATGATTTTCTTTTTTCTTTTATAAGTAGGGCCCTCGAGATAGCTTAGCCTAGGGCCTCCAAAATCATAAGTCTGGCCCTGGTTATTGTATTCTTTTCTTAAATCGTCAATCAAGTAACCGCATCTAAATTATAACAAATATCCTAATTTCTTAATACAGTACTGCAGTATAATTTTCTTATTTTTCTACATAAGCATCATTTATTTTCTATAACATTTTTCATTTATTTTTTTAAAAGAACAGTTTTTCCGAGGCAGATATGCTAACATATTGCTAGAATGCTATTAAGTACACATTTCAATTTTAATCTGATTGAATCGAAATTTTTATGGAACTAGTGATTGTGCTCGAGATTCCCGTCTCGAAAAATCTCGAGATTTATAAGAAAATTTCATTCCCGATTCTCGAGAGTTTTTAATTACTATTATTTCGGGATTCCCGATTCTCGAGAAAAATTCTTACAAATCTTTAGAATTAAAATTCTACGAATTCGTATCTTAAAAATTTCATAGCGATGCATCAATTATTTTGGCCCTGCGAAAATCTTCGAGTTAATAAACTGAGCAAATAAGATATAGTTTATTCACGTCTCAACTATTAACTTCATATTTCAAAAAGAAAATTATCTGAATTTAATCACAAAATAATACTTAAAATAGACTTCTTTGAGTATACAATTGTTTATTTTGGATTCTACCTATTGAAGCTTAATATTAGAATTTTAAACCTTAATAATTTTTTTTTTCTGTAAATTTTCTTCGTGTAGAAGTTTTAAATATTAATGAGTTACCTTTACATATGCTAAGTTTTCATATTCGGGAAAACCATGTTGAGATAGATTGTAAAGTTAAGAATAAGTTTAAACTCATCTAATATGGATGTCTTATAAAAATCTGAGAGAGTGGAACTTTGAACTGAATGATCTTCAAGATGAACAGATACACTTTAAGCCATCCACCCGACATCACTCACGTATCTATGCAGTAGAATGTATTGAGGGTAGTGTTTAGACGATATATGTGAACACGTTAAATTTCGTCAGCCCTAGACGTACAGTACGTTAATCATTTATTTGTGTCTTCAGATTCTGTTATTTCTGTTTGAAATATTAACTCGATAACTTCATTTTCGAATGTGTTTGCCTCATATATTATGGCTCGCATCTCAAAATGCCCATGCACCTTTTCAGTTCTATTCGTGATAATATCACTATGGAGAGTTTATCCGCCACTTTAGATTTACTCTATATAATTGCATAAATTAAATAAATCGAATAAATATAAATGAATAGTTAGTAGCAAGATTTTAAACTTACGAAAACGGCCATAAGTTTATTTTTATATCATAGGCTAATTTCTTAAAATTTTTAATTTGACGAAGTTTCGTCATTTTATTTACAAATTAATAACAAAAATAATATTCATTTTAGTTTTATTGTCATCTCATCAGATGACGAAACAGAATTTTATGCAAATTAGTTATTAATAAATTTTTTAAATTTGATGAAGAGAAACATGTTTTATATTGAAAAAAAAAACATTTAAAAGAAAAATCAAAATGTAGCGAAATCAGAAAATATAAAATGGTACTAAATAAATACATTAGTGATTGAGAGCTGGATGAAGTGCGTGGTATTTTCCAATCCGTTTCAATATGTTTTCTCTTCAATAAAAGGCGTACAAAAGTTTAGCTCTATTAGATACTAAATATTTCAATTTGTATAAAATAACCATTATAATAAAAAAAAGATTTTTAAACGGAATAACATAAGATGGCGGACATCAAAAATGCAAAATTGTAGGACTGTCTTAGTGATACGAGAGCCTGAAAAATGGACTAGACCAGATGTTTCCAACCATTTTGGTTCACGTACACACTTGGCTTTTAGTGAATTACCCGGTACTCCCACGCACATTGGCAAGAGGAGCAGATGCCGCAGAAGCGAGCCTAGAGGGGGTGCCAGTCTGGCAATTTCATTAGCTATCTTGAATCTTAACCGGACTTGAATTACCCAGTACTCCCACGCACATTGGCAGGAGGAGCAGATGCCGCAGAGGCGAGCCTAGAGGGGGTGCCAGTCTGGCAATTTCATTAGCTATCTTGAATCTTAACCGGACATTTTGAATTATCAGACCCTGCATTGAGAAAAATGTCTTTGCAACTTCACTGAAATATCCCGGAAATGTTGATAACAACTATATTTGGAACATATTAATAGCATAATATACTTATTTATCTGCTATTCATCGTACGTCTAGGAACCCCTGGACTAGACGTACAAGCATCTATCGATGTAACACTTGACTATTGCCTACCAACGTGAATGTGGGATTCGAATCTTACGCAGTTAACAATCCATCGCCTTAACCCATCGGCCACCAAGTCTGTTTCGATGAAACGTTATCCTTATGTTATTCTGACCTAATCGAACATATTAATGTTTTTCTATAGAAAATGAAATATAAAGCATATCTTTAATTATAAAATATGCATGCGAATTTTCATAAAATTCTGTTGAGTAGATAAAAATACATGTGGGCAGCATTTGAAAAGGAAATCACTTTCCTTTAAATAATAGGCTAAAATTTAATGAATTTCATGAAATGTGTGGAAAAAAACGTTTAAATTATATAATTACTAACTAAATTACCCGGCATTGCCGAGTTTTGTTTAAAAATCACATAAAAATCACTTTCCTTTAAATAATAGGCTAAAATTCAATGAATTTCATGAAATGTGTGGAAAAAACATTCAAATTATATAATTACTAACTAAATTACCCGGCATTGCCGAGTTTTGTTTAAAAATCACATAATAAAAATAAATATTGAAAAATAATTGATTGATAATGAGAGAATTTAAAATTTATTTGATAAATACTATATTATCAATACAATAAACAATGCTATCATGACATTGAATTACTTTTATGTGTAAACTAGAAAAATAATAATATTTCTTTTTTAAGATAATAATATACAAAAGGCCATGCACATGTGGAGAAAACTAGCACTTGTTTAACACATGCTTGGCTTTTTGTTTAATTTACCCAAGAATTTAATTATTTCGCCCCCTATTAAAAACGAGTACTGTTCAGGAAACGCTGAACACTGAGTTTTATTGCAAATGTGTGGAAAACGGACAATATTTTAACTTTTGCATATAATTTATATTATTATAAGGCTCCGTTAAAACACATAATTACGCCATGACAATGATGTTGCATAATTACAGATTTGGCAATAAAATGAAATTTTCTGTATGCTATGTATATTATTTCTTTGTGTGTTATTTTAAGTATTATTTATTTATTAGCTAGGGAGAATCCATAAATTATGTCACGCATTAGGGGTAGAGTATAGATTTCAGACAGTAAGTGACGTAGAGGGGAGAGTTCTGTAAATTATTAGGTCACTCTTAAAATGATTAATGCTTCTATCTTTATGACTAAAATATAAAGTATTTATGCATAATTGTTAGAGAAATAAAGACTAATGTAACACGAGAATATATATTTGTTATAAAACAGGTCTGGCCACTGATTTCTATACCTAGATGGCCTGTCTGTTGTTTAAAATTGAAGCCGTGAACGGTGAGATACTTTCACGAACATTCAACCCTATAATAAATTGACTTTATTTTGATGGCCAGACGTAGCCAATTTATTTTAATAAATATGATATATGAGCCATTCACAAGCCAAATCGATTAACTCCACTTTTTAAAATATTAGTGTCACAGTACTTGGTTGACTCTTAATTATTTATAATAAAAATAAATTTCCTAATAGACTTAACACCATTATATGACAAAATTTTTTTTGGCCTCTGAATATTAATTGATTTCTTTCAGAAGCCAATTCGATTAACTCCATACTGTATTGTTAATCGTGGCAATAATGCAATTCAGATATTTATAAGTGCCGTTATATGTCTACATTTTTTGAGTTTACCCCTAAAAAATTAGAATTATAGTTTTACATCTTTTAAAATCACTAAATTGAGAGATATGTAGAAAAGATGTGTTATTGCCTACATGAAAGTCTTGGTTAACAGGTTTTTATTCAATAAATTCTTTGATTTTAGTCAAGATCTGTCTTCAGTCATCTCTGATACGACAACAAAAATTTAGTTGTAAGTTTTAATACAATGGTATATATTTGATAACAATAGCAAATTGCTTAGTATTGTCTCATCATAAAAAAATTGAAATAATTTATTTTTTACTGTTATCTGATTCGCTCACTTGCCAAATCGATTAAGTTAATAAAGTATAGAAAAGTGATAAAAATAATATACATTGTTTTTTAAGATTCATTTTAAAATATAAATTCAAATAAATATTGTAGTATTCATACTCAAATAAGCATGTAGCTTTTATCTAATGACATATCAAATGCATAACATAGTATATCCTTGTAGTAAGCTTTTGTTGTTATTACAATTTTTACGTGACAGAATTATTCGAGATTTTTGAAAGTGAAAAAATTCATATCTTCGAATTCATATTACTTTTTATTACAGACAAAATAAGATATTTTGTCTGTAATAAAAAGTATTTTGTTTTTGTTGTTATTATTGTAGTAAGACACAATTATTTTTTACACAATTTCAAAAAAATGAACGGACTGGGCTGCCGTCCAGTTCAATCACCCTCAGAGCCATCCTTGATCAAAACTGACGACTTGAGCGAGACAAAAATTTTCGTTCGGGGCAATAAAAGCTCTAGAGCCAATATTGCAGTAGCGTCTCAGTATAGTCCTCCTTATTTTTGTATTTAATCATCTTATAAATTTATTATATTAAACAAAGTAAACTTATCTTATGAAAGCATTTTTTTTCCAATCAGAGAGATTACTAAGGAGACGGGGCCAGTTCCAACGACGGGCTGCACCCACACCTGTGAAGGGGGCCGGATGGTGAAGGACGGGGATCACCGGGCAGGGCTCAGTACCCCGAAAAAAATCCGGAACCAGACCCGAGACGCGAACCCGGGTCCTCCTACGTGGCACGCTAACGCGTTACCGGCCGCCGTTATGAAAGCATTTTGCGAGATAAATAAATTTGTCTTACAAAATTTTAGCGCCCATTTTGTTTTTACACGAAATGAATCATAGGACAAGCATTAAAAAATTTCTAATTATCTACTAAACCAGAAAAATATTCTAAATAAATATTTTATTTGGGTACAGGCAATTGTTGTAAATTATGTAAAATTATCCCACAATAATATCTCTCAACAATTTATAGGAATCGGTTGTATAAGCCGCTTACTATTGGAGTATGTAAAAACTACTGTTCAAGTTCTGCAAAAACAATGATGAAAGTATATACAATGCTGACAGCAGAACTGGACATCGGCCGGATTGGCCGCGTGGAAACGCTTCGGCTTTCCACTCTGGAGGACCCGGGTTGCAGCTTTGTGATGATGTTTATATAACAAAGCCAAAATAAATATCTGGTTTTTACTTATTCGGCGGTTCGCCAGAGTAGCAATTTCATCTAATCGGAAATATAGCGTAGTGTGATCTGATATAGTGTATCAGAAAATATGAGTGAATAGCTAGCCCTCAATCATTCCTAAAAACTCCCATCTTAACTCACTGGTCACGACTATAGAGCTCTCTCAGAAAATTACGTAGCCAAAATAGAAGAGTCCGAAACCTTTCCCAAGATATGTATCTGTTGGTCTAGAACAGGGATGGGCAAAAGGCGGCTCGCGAAGGCATCTTATACGGCCCGCTGCATAAACTAGAACACATTACAGATTCAAGGCCCACATTTGTAAAATTCTCAAAAAGAAAAAATAATGAATACTTTGTAGTGTAAAATAATGGATACTGTCACACTGATACTGTATACACGTACACTACCACGTTACTCCAAATTTTGATGATATAATTAATCATGAACATAGTAAATTTTACCATTCACATTAAGTTGTAAATTTGTTTTTACAAAATTAATTACATAGGTACCTAATATTTTATAACATTCTGATGTAATAGGTTGTTAACAATCACTCAGTTTGATAAAATACTTATGTTTTTAAAGAAAATTATCTGAATTTATTAATTCGTAAGACGAATTATTTTCTAATGTTTCTAATGAAAAAAGTAGTTTCTACGATCTTTTTGAACTCTGCATACAAACAAAAACTAAGAAAATATTAATAACACAAGAACAGTATATTTTTAAATAATATTGATACAGGAATAGCCTATATTCTTTGTGTAAGTATCTCAAAAGTGGCTACACAAGAGCGAGATTGATAAGAATGTTTGCAGATAAATTGGCGCAACCATTATTCTTGTCCCGTGTGATGGTGAGGAGAATATGTTTGTGCAAGAATCAAGCTTGCTTGAACGTCAGTAGTTATTTTATGTCAAAATAGTTTTTATTAATTATTAATAGAGTAGCTAATGTTATCATCAATGTTTTCATTACATAATTACGGCGCCCTAAGGTTAAATTCGCCCTTAGGTACTCTTCAATTTTTATACTGCCTGCTTCATCCTGAAGATTGTTTATCCGGCCCTCGACAGAAAATAATTGCCCACCCCTGGTCTATAATCTCTAGATAGTCAAATATATGTAAAAAATAAGTAGTGATATAGGCTAAAAAGTCATATATGTCTACATAAGTTTGGGCGCTCAAATTTCATTTCTGAAATTTTTTTATCCAAACCAGGACCTCTTTTAGCAGATAAACGAATATACTGTGTATTGAAAAGCTACTTTAATAAAACTCAGTAGCTGTAAAAACAAATACGATTATTTTTTCAATATTATTGAAATGTGATCTATTTTTTCAATGTAATCTATATAATAATTTGTTTATCCTCATTAGTGTCACGTACAACGTTAGACTGAAATGGCTCGAAGACTATGCAACTCGAAGAATATAATTTTATAAATCGTTTTGATTTGAGTTTCTGAGTTGAACTTAGAGATTTTGACCATTAAATACAGTCGATTCCGCTTAATTGGGCCAAATCTAAAAAAACAGAAATCAAACTAATACATAATATAAACGCTTAATTGGGACAGTAGCAGAAAAGAAATTTAGCAGTTCTTGACATATTTTAGGGATTTTTTTGAAAGAATATCAACACTACGCACACTATTATTTAGCAACACTAGTCTGATGCGAATCAGTTATCTATCGTCGTGCTTCTGGCAAATATGCGTCTGCTTAAGAGTCTATCGTTATCTATATACTGCACCTAGCGATATTCATTTACAGCAGGCATGGGCAACCTTTCCTTGTTTGGGGGCCAAATTATCATCCGAGTCAAGGGCAGGACCAAATTAAATAAAATAAACTAATATTAAATGAATTAAAAAAAGTTGCTAAAATTAATTATAACGATAAAAATATTTTAATCTTATTACTATATTTTTAAATCAAACATCAAATCGAAAATAATAATAAATTCTCTATTGCGATCCGTTTTACATCGCATCGACTATAATTAACTTTAAAGGGTGGTTCCCATTATAGTCCGTTTCCGTCCGTCTCCGTAAAGTCCTTACTGCAGCTGCGCAAACTCGGCACCGACGGACGGAAGAACGGATGAATTGAATAGACTAGAAGTCTATTCAATTCGAATCCATCTTCATAGAATTCCTCAACCAATCACATTCGATGAAGGATATCCAACATGGAGGACATCAAAGGAATTATTTTGGCAGTGCAAGAAAATCCTTGCCTTAAGCTTAAGGGATAAAAACAAAATATGAATCAGACCTGGACAAATTTTATTTGAAATAACAAATAAATAATTTTTCAAATAATTGAATATTGCCAAATAAAAGATAACGTTATTTGAAGATAATCTGGCTTTCAAATAATTTATTTGAAATAATTTCCAAGATAATTTATTTTCAAATAATCAATTATTTAAATAAATATGTTATTTGAAATAAAAATCCAAATACTTTTCTAAATAAACTTTCAAATAATTCAGTATCATGTTTATGAAATAGTCTATTGGTGTGGACTATTCAATATCTTATTACCATAACTGCTGCATATTAAATAATAATGAGAATACTGTACAGAGCAGATGTAGAATGATAATGTATACAGTTTTCATTTTGCAATTGTGCATCATTATCATACATTATAAACCTATTGTACACATTTTGTACATTGTATGCCTGATGTGCACTTTTGCACAATTATACATTGAATGCTCACATTTTATACAACTGTAAATATATACCTCTATTGTACATATTTTTTTAATTGTTTGCATTTTCGTGTACATTTTGTACAACCTGATCAACTGGGATATTTTATTTCATTGTACATATTTTGTATGCATTTTCAACAATTCAGCATATTTTATTATATTGTACAGATTTTTCATAGTGTTATAAATGTACACCAATTATGCACATTTCATACATCTATTGAGCATATTTTCTTAAATTGTATATTCTTTGCATAGAATTTTTACAGTTGTACACTTATTGTGTACATTTTGTACAGCTGTACATCTATTTCGTCATTTTGTACAATTATACATATATTTCGTCATTTTGTACAATTATACATATATTTCGTCATTTTGTACAATTGTACACTTTTTGCATTCATTTTGTACAATTGTATGCACTTTACATATATTTTGTACAATTGTACACTAATGCGTACATTTTGTACAAGACATTTATACATCTATTTCGTCATTTGTACAACTGCACATATATTTCATCATTTTGTACAACTCCACATCTATTTAGTCATTTTGTACAATTGTATGCACTTTACATATATTTTGTACAATTGTATACTAATGCATACATTTTGTACAAGTGTACACTTCTTGCATAAATTTTGTACAAGTGTACATTTGTACATCTATTGAACATATTTTATACAATTGTACATCTATTACGTACATTTTGTACAACTGTACATCTATTTCGTCATTTTGTACAACTGCACATATATTTTGTCATTTTGTATAATTGTACACCTTTTGTGTTCATTTTGTACAATTGTATGCACTTTGCATATATTTTGTACAATTGTACAAATATTGCATGCATTTTGTACAAGTGTAATATTTGTACATCTATAAAGCATATTTTGTACAAGTGTATATTTATTGTGTACTTTTGTACAACAGTACATCTATTTCGTCATTTTGTACAATTGTACACTGTTGCATATATTTTGTACAAGTGTACAATTTGTACATTGATTGAGCATATTTTATGCTAAGTTTTATGCATTTTTTATACATTTTGAATAATTGTACACATTTTGTATATCTGTTTACTTATACATATGTTAAATTATAGGCATTTTGTATACATTTTTATCAACTGTATATCTGATATGCACATTTTGTATAACTGTGCATCTGTACATCTGTTGTAGATCTTTTACTAAATTGTAAGATTTTTGTACAACTGTATACTTGTATACATTTTCTTCAATTATACACATTTTATATACATATTCAATGTATTGTACAGATAAAATAAGATGGACTGTACAGTTGTATATTTTATCATATACTTTAGAATTCATTTATTTTATTTGTGGAAACAATCAAATAATAAATAAGATAAAAGATAATTATTTGATGTATCAAATAAGATAACAAATAATTAATTATTTATTATTTGAAATTATATAAAATAACAAATAAT
>AYEL01078894.1:0-10689 GCA_000484575.1 Olivierus martensii
AACAAGAAAATCAACTGCCTGAGGAGTGGGCATTACTGAAAGAAATTTCAGGAACATCCAAAAGAAAGCATAATGAAAGGATTCAGAAGTCAAAGAAGCATTAGATCATATATGGGCAACCCTTGGCCCTCTACTTCATTTGATCCAGCCCCTGATCCATTTCAGTGAAGTTGGTCAGATTCATGGTGGGAGAAATATGGTATGTTCTACTCATGTTTCTAACTATAGTCTTTTCAACTAAACAAGAATTTTCAAGGCTGAATTCGATGATAGACGAGTCTTTCATTAAAGTAAACTATAGTCGATACAATGTAAAACAGATCACTATAGAGAATTTTTTACCATTTTTGATTTGATGTTCGATTTAAAAGCATAGTAATCTGATTAAAATATTTTTATCTTTATAATTAATTTTAGCAATTTGTTTTAATTCATAATTTAATATTAGTTTATTTTATTTAATAATTTGGTCTGGCACTTGACTTGGCGACAGAATGATATTTTGGCCCCCAAGCTAGGAAAGGTTGCCCATGCCTGCATTAGATCAATGGTTTTTTTCAATAGTTTAGTGGGCGAGGCATGAATATCAGTAGCCCAGTGTTGAAGGCAAAGTCAGAGGAGATTGTTAAAAGCTAATAATTAGGTACCTATTTTAATAAAGCATTAAAATAGGTACCTAATTATTATTTTTTTTACCTACTAATTTATTTACTTATGTATTACTTATTATATTTTAGAATTTATTATTAATTTGTTTAATTGAGGCAGCCGCTTAATTGGACCAAAATGGATTAGTCCCAATTAAGCGGAATTGATTGTATGTACTAATTAACATAACATAAAAATCAATAAATTTTACATCTTCCATTTTATGTATCTGTATTTTTTTATTTGTGACGTGACACTATTTCTCATACATGAAAATAAAGCTGTATATTTGCTTTCTAACCTGCTATTTACCAATAAATAGTTTTATCAAATGATTTTAGGGAAATTCAGTGGAGATGAGTGAATTGTTGATCGTCAATCAGTCCAATTACAGACGTCTCTTCATCCATTCCCCTCGGTTGACAGCTCATGCCTGTGATCAAAATTGCACAATATGTTCATCTTTAAATTTTTCTACGAAATTTCTCAGTTGGTCAAGATGTTTGTCAATCTATAGTCACATGTTTAAAAAATTATTTGAAAAAGTATTTAAATAAAAATTAATTTAAATAATGCCCAGATCTGGTATGAATATAGAAACAACTGCAACAATTAATTCATACAGTGAATTCCTAATTACTTTTTGAATTTCACAATGGATTTCTTTTTGCAAATATTTTCTATCACTGCTCTGCCATTGAGTTGATCGTCTTCTCCTTTCTTGATCTAAAATATAATAAATGCCAGTTTTAATTATAAGTTTGATAGGCATACACATTAAAGAGACTATTTCCATTCCTCGAGCATTTGCACATGCTATTCACGCTAAACATAATTCATAACCCCAAGCAACAAGATCATTCGTTTTAATTTGTATAAATCACCTTCTTATAAACTTGTTTGTGATTAGCTCGCTCTAGAATTTTTATTGCTTTAGCCCATTGGCTAGACAGATTGATATATGAATAGCAGTGTGAACACTTTTGACGGAGTTGATTATGAACAATGGAGAGACGGGGACAGACGGAGATGGAAGTGATGAAGATGGCTCTAGTGGGAACCAATTCTAACTGAAAAGACTTAGTCGATCATGAATTCGGCCTTGAAAGTTCTTCTTTAGTTGAAAAGACTATACAGTAGTAGAGCCATGCGTAGAACACATCATATTTTTCCCACCATGAATTGACCAACTTTGTTGAAATGGATCAGGACCGGATCAAAAGAAATAAAGGGACTGATCCAGCCTGCGGGCTGGGGGCTGTCCATATGTGATTTAAGTGTAGATTTTATTTAAAATTTTTAAATCTTTGCTAAGATGCCAAGAAAGGATACACTTTCAAGTAAAATTGCTTTGCTGATAAAACTAAAAGCCGACCATTAATACAAGCCATCATAGACTCGCTGAAATAAACCAAAATCTATCATAGCGTATCTCCTACAACAAGAAAATCAACTGCCTGAGGAGTGGGCATTACTGAAAGAAATTTCAGGAACATCCAAAAGAAAGCATAATGAAAGGATTCAGAAGTCAAAGAAGCATTAGATCATATATGGGCAACCCTCGGCCCTCTACTTCATTTGATCCAGCCCCTGATCCATTTCAGTGAAGTTGGTCAGATTCATGGTGGGAGAAATATGGTATGTTCTACTCATGTTTCTAACTATAGTCTTTTCAACTAAACAAGAATTTTCAAGGCTGAATTCGATGATAGATGAGTCTTTCATTAAAGTAAACTATAGTCGATACAATGTAAAACAGATCACTATAGAGAATTTTTTACCATTTTTGATTTGATGTTCGATTTAAAAGCATAGTAATCTGATTAAAATATTTTAATCTTTATAATTAATTTTAGCAATTTGTTTTAATTCATAATTTAATATTAGTTTATTTTATTTAATAATTTGGTCTGGCACTTGACTCGGCGACAGAATGATATTTTGGCCCCCAAGCTAGGAAAGGTTGCCCATGCCTGCATTAGATCAATGGTTTTTTTCAATAGTTTAGTGGGCGAGGCATGAATATCAGTAGCCCAGTGTTGAAGGCAAAGTCAGAGGAGATTGTTAAAAGCTAATAATTAGGTACCTATTTTAATAAAGCATTAAAATAGGTACCTAATTACTATTTTTTTACCTACAAATTACATATTTTAGAATTTATTACTACTTCAGTTTTTTTACCTATTATTTATTTGCCTACGAATTACATATTTTATTTTAGTTTTTACCTACTAATTTATTTACTTATGTATTACTTATTATATTTTAGAATTTATTATTAATTTGTTTAATTGAGGCAGCCGCTTAATTGGACCAAAATGGATTAGTCCCAATTAAGCGGAATTGATTGTATGTACTAATTAACATAACATAAAAATCAATAAATTTTACATCTTCCATTTTATGTATCTGTATTTTTTTATTTGTGACGTGACACTATTTCTCATACATGAAAATAAAGCTGTATATTTGCTTTCTAACCTGCTATTTACCAATAAATAGTTTTATCAAATGATTTTAGGGAAATTCAGTGGAGATGAGTGAATTGTTGATCGTCAATCAGTCCAATTACAGACGTCTCTTCATCCATTCCCCTCGGTTGACAGCTCATGCCTGTGATCAAAATTGCACAATATGTTCATCTTTAAATTTTTCTACGAAATTTCTCAGTTGGTCAAGATGTTTGTCAATCTATAGTCACATGACAAAATTAGGCAGTTGTATTGGTGGAAACATTTGTGATGGATACTATAGCCAACAATCATTTGTCTGAATAACAAATAAGCACGTGTAAGACTGATAATCAGTTAGACTAAAAACAACAAAAGAAGAATAATAGACATAAAAAATATACAAAATAACTTGCGTGCAAGATGATTTTGAGCCGTGTGATGGAATAATTTTAAATTTGTAAAAGTCTGGTAAAAGTAGTACCAAACAAAACATATCAATCTATAAGTTAACGATCACAAAAAGAAACGAGAGTTAAATCAGTGATATATTCGAGATAGATTTGCTATATTAATGACTATTTACTAGAGTTAACAATTCATCGTAACGACACAATTAAATGTGCAGTCATCAGTTCTGTTGTGTTTTAAAGATTCATATAAAAAGGTATATATATATATTTCCAAAAAGGTACTGATTTCACCTCCGATTCTTTTATGAACTTTGACCTATAGATTATCCCTTTCGTTTGGTGGTACTATTGTGAGCATTGCAATTATTGCAATTATACCCATAGTGACGTATATGAATGGCTTTAGATCTGCCATGTTGTCACATTATATTTTCGCATGAGAAAACAACTGAATTTTCTGTTTCTAAATTGTACAGTTATTTGCCAATAGATAGAATGTCTAATGACATCAGGAAAGATTAAGCCTGTCTCAAGGCAGATACACTTTCAAACGATCAATGAAAAGCAGGGCTGATCAGAGGAGAGAGACAATATAGTAAAATTTCTTGGGTCCAGGATTTACATGGGCCTAGACATAATCCCACAGTTTTTTTTTTTTTGCATGCTAATTAACCATAAAAGTACTGAAAATTCTGAAACAGGGTAATAAACTGTCCAACCTTATAACTTGAAAATTACTTGGAGCCCATGTAAATTTTTCCTCAGGTCTGACAACGTCTCTCAATGCTCCTGGCATAAAACTTTTGTCTCAGTGAAGTATTTTTCAATAGAAACATCTGAACTTACTCTTAATTAATTGGACAAAAAATGCAGAATAATTCTAATGTTGCTAAGAAACAAGGTAACAGACTGATTATCCAACAATGCTAAATTCATTGTTGAGAAAATGATTGGAAAGAAACCAATCAATGTGTCAAGTTGGCAAACATGCTTTAATGATTCTTAAATCAAGTGATCATGATTTTCCATTTGAATGGCAAAGAACTTCCTAGTGAAATCAGCATATGAAATCACAATAATTAAGATTCAATACGAATCTTTGAATTCAATTGGTATTTATTTAGAAAAATGTGTTTTCTCATGGTCAGTTATATATTGTAGAATCATCAGTGAGTGCTTCAGATAATTTGTAATTTATTCTTTCCAGTTATCCCGAAAATTCTGTGATAAAAATTTTTATTAAGAAATATGTTCTTAATAAATAAGACAAACTTTGTTAATAATAATGAAATTTTGCTTAATAATTGGATTAAATTTTGAAATCATTAAATCATTCATCAATAACCAACATATTCTTTTATTGCTGGTGTAATGGCAACGGGTTTACTAGTAATAATAATAATCTGCTGTGTTCTCTTCATATGTACAAAGATTAATTTTAAATATGAAAATTCAGCTTAATCTATCAAAAATATTATCTCAAAGTGGCATAATTATAGTCTGTTCTACTTTGAGATGGCAGTGACATCACGAGTGAATCTGTTTTAGTTCATCCGCGAGAAGAAATATTGATCAGAATACTTTCATTCTCATTGAAATCATAATTCTTATTTTTATCTTCAAAATGATAAAAAATCTGAATGTAGAAAAAGATGAAATAAAAAAAAAAAAGAATTTTATAATCGAGACTGTTCGTATTCAAGATTATTCTAAAAGTAAGATTGCGTTATGTTCTTGCATGAAGAATAATGTGAGAGGAATGATTCTTCAGTGAAGCGAAGCAGATTATACTTAACGTTTATGGCAGATTGGTAGAACAGAATTTGGATAAATTTACAGTTTACATCATAGATTTGATGGTGGAATTAACCAGTGTCTTGATAAGGACTACTTACAGTATAGAAAGGAAATGAATGAAGGCACAGTATCAACACCAAACAAATCTTTGAAACAAAAAGTTGTGGAAGGTCATTAAAATAGATATGACGGTTTTACTAAATCTTCCATTTGCATGAAAACATACCACTATTTTTTCCATAATGAATGCCCCACCATAAATCATCTACTGATAGACATAAATGCAGACAATGTCTTACAGACGACATTATTGAGACCAACACTTTATCACTTACTCCTCCATCTCGATTTTCGTACAAATATTGTCAACGTAATTTTATGCTAATCGAAAATTTGCCATAAACGTTAAGTATAATCTTTATTTACCAAAACGGCCCTTTTGATAAGGAATTAGCCAAATGGTATTATCAAGAATGTATTAGATATTATTCTGTTAATTTTTCGACAGTTCATTGCAGTGCTTAGAGAATTAAAACAATTCCTAAGTATTAATAAAAATAATAAAGCTATTTAAAAGTAACATAATCGCATTTCTATTATAATTTTTAACACGAGCGCATGAAAATTACTATTTAAATAAATAATAAAAAAATGGAAAAATGCTAATAAAATTAAAAATTTTTATAAAGTATATTTGTAACAATATCGGCATGATGAAGACTTCAGATTTATCAACTAGATAGTGAAAACTTTTTAATTCAACTATTTATGCACAAAAAATGTGAATAAATTATTGAAAATATACTATTTATATTTTGATATCTAATGGCGGAAGGATGAGCTATTGTGTGCTATGCCACCAGACAACGTCATTTTGTGACGTCACTGCCATCTCAAAGTTGAAAGACTATAGTAATTACTATATGCTTCAAAGACCTTCTTGAACAGCAGGACATTATAATTATAAGTAAATTCATAAGAATAAATGAATAACCTTTTTGATCTCAATGTTCCAAAAAATCACAAGATATGAAATTATTCATATCATTTTCCTCCAGTATTTCTAAAAATATTGCCTGCAGACCCCAGGATACAGAGAACATGCTTATAGGGTTCTTGAAATTTATACAAAAAATCATTTTAATAATAACTTAAATAAAAAATTAATTATTATTAATCATATGTGCATGGAAAAATATAGATCAAATTTTAATCTAATCTATAGATTAGTTTTACTTTGAAAAATTAAAAAATTCAGTATTGGAGTCTGCAAGTTTCTTTTTCTTGAAAAGGAATCTGTAGAAAGGTCAGAATTGAGAAATACAGGTAGGCCTCGATTAGAGCGAGTTCGAATAATGCGATTTCGATTAGTGCGACTTATAAAATTTATACCGTTTTTCAGTTAGTGCGAGCAAATATTCGATTAGTGCGAGTTGTAAGCATAGACCAGTCTTACTAACAAAGCTCCTTTTATGATGTCAATTAACAAATTACCATTAATTTTCGGTTAGTAAAACTGGACAAGGAGCAGTCCAAGAACAGTCACACAGCTTTGAAGGGGTGAAACATCAGAAAGATGGGCTTTTTGCCGTTAACTGTACTATTATTACATTATTGTACTATAATTTAGCTTTGCTATCGACTACAGTATAGTACAGAATTTTTTTTTAAAAAAGTACTGTATTGAAATGGATAACAGGAAGAACACTTCTGACGATAAAACAGGAAACGAAAAAAAGAAGAGGTTAGTGATCACGCTAGAGCAAAAAATGGATGTGATTGAGCGACAGAAAAGTGGCACTCAACTTCCGCTTTCGATTCGCTATTTTGGTTTTGATTTGGTGATTTGGTTTGATGGTGGTATGAGATGCAATTCCTGGTAAGTTATTAATTTACATGATGAACAACGATGTAAAATATGAAAATAAATATTTCTTAAACAGTTAGTGTTAAGTTTATTGTGGTTATTCATTGTGAAGTTAGCTAATGGCTGGAATCTCACAAAGCAAGAACCAATTACCATATTTTACATAGAGTTAATGCTTCGAATAGTGCGAATTTGATTAGTGCGAGAAATTCGTGGAACCAATTATTCGCACTAATTGAGGCCTACCTGTACAGTCATGCAATCATCTAAATGCAGATACAACACATCATTTTTTTTGCTTTTTATTCTTTTCTAATAGTCTTTAAATATATTATGATGTTTGAAAGCTTTCTTTTGTATAAGTCGGTTCCTTATTGGCATTATCTACTATATTCTATTTATATACTAGATAAATAAAGATTATTATAATTATTAAATCATTGATATTATTGATTTTGCAGCTGAGGGATTGCTATATACAATATTGTACAAATGTAATGGTAAACTGAATGCATCATGAAAATCAAATATACTTAAACATAATAAAAGTTTACAGTATCAATATGTAGTGAATATATTTTTGTTTTTAAAATAATTGTATTTTTAATATAGTTTTTTTGTCAAAATACAGTGGCTATTATTGTAATAAAAATTTAATTTAAAGCCTTGCCCTAATTGTGATCAAAATTTTAATGGAAAAATATTTGTTTTTGAAATATTAGTATTAATATTGATATTCTGGTTTCACAAATTAAAACTACCGAAATACAGATATTAAGATTTTGATTGGTATTGTGAGCCCTAATTTTAAGGCTGTTCAGACCATTAATGCATCAAGAATTCTGAAAAAGAACAAATAACAAGAAATAACTTATATCTAGTAGTAATAAGAGATTTAATTATTATTGTATATCTTAAGTAACTGTCCAAAAACTTTGCAATGGATTGTAAATATTATGAACATTTTGCTGGGATTGGATAGTTTTAATAATTACTATTAATTTTATTATTATTTTATTTTTAACATCTTTTCAGTTTATATTTATATTCTTGAAATAATAATATTTAATTGTTAATTAATTTATAAATTGAGAAATTTTCAATCTTTTTTTGTTGCAACCTATATAGAATAATATACAAAAATAATTTAAAAAAAAATGATTAGTATTTGAATAAAGTTAATAATAAATAGACAGAAAATATAGTGTTTTTTAATAAATATGATAGATGAAAATCAGAATTAATAATAATACATTAATTAGGTTGGTTATTGAATGGCAGCCAAATTTATCCAAGGACTGTCCAAAACCAGGTCAAAATAGAATGCTTTGAAAGCAGTCTTTAAATTAGATAATGCTGTTGATTTCTTTATAACATTTTAAACAATAAAAAATTTACTGCATTAAATTATGATGTCTTCATTTTTATGTTGTATTTTGTTTCTTAATACATCTTGGAAAAAATAATCAAATATTTGCAATGCTTATTTTTACAATTTAATTGATATTTTATTGAAATAAATATTTTGATAATCATTTTCATTTTTATCCATATAATGAAAGTGAAATTTCATTTTAATTTTTCTTTTATTAATTTAAAATTGATTGACAAATAAATAAATGATTTTAACATTAGTATAGTGGATTATAGAAAAATTAGGTTAATTTTTAAGTATTTAAAATATAATAATTATTGCTATAAAACAGGGATGCACAGACTGTGGCCCATGGGCCGCATGCAGCGCTCCGTTGATTTGTTGGCAGCCCACCTCATCTTGTGTTATTTTAACAAATCATACAATCAACAAAATATTATTTATAAATTTGAACAATGCATTTTCAAATAATATTTTTCTGATGTGAAATTATTTTTACAGTGGTTTGATGATAATGTTTTTAAACAATAATAAACCAACAATAAACACATTTATAATAATAAACATTTTTTTAATTTTTATTGTATTTATGTGTATGAAATAGGTAATTTAAAAAAATTGTATAAGCACACAAGATAGCACTGTTGCTTAACTAATGAAAATTTAGAATCAATCTTGCGTTTGGCTATTATAAATGTCAAACCCAACATAAAAAGAATTATTAAATCAATTCAGTACCATGCATCCAATTAAAATTTCTTTGCTTGCTTTTGATTATGTTGCTTTATAACATGTAATTAATACACATGATGTGATATATAACTTTCGTGGTTTCTTTTAGTAGCTCTCCTATTGGCCATAGTGACTCTATGTGGCCCTTGGTCTTAACACGTCTGTGCATCCCTGCTATAAAGATTCAGTCAGCACAATAGAAACTGATAATTGGAATATTATAGAAGAAACATTTTATGAAAAGTACAGACATAATTGTAATAGTTTATTTCATAGTCTGAATATAGAAATATTAAATAAAGGAAATAAGTGAATAATAAATAATTAAACAATTATCTTCTAAGCATCTCAAGTTACTACATGATTGCTTTTCATTTTCTGAGTGAATTTGTCTTAAGATAAATGATATAGATTTATAGTAACTGAAATTATTCATGGCTTTATTTAATTTGCCATATCAATGTAATAAAATTGATTTATTTTAAAATATTTTTCTATACTAAACTGTTATATATTAATGATCTGCTCTCAATCAATCTTCTATTGAAAATTAAGCATTAAGTCTATACTAAACTGTTATATATTAATGATCTGCTCTCAATCAATCTTCTATTGAAAATTATTTGAATAATAGATGAAGTATATGAGTTTCATTTTAATGATTTCATTGCTTCCTTGAGAACTGTCATAAATTAAATTCTTATTTCCCATAGATACAATGATATACTGTGAAGTTTTGGCCATTGCTGACTTCATGGGAAATTACTACTACTAACAGTTATTTTGAACTTGTTTATTTTTGTCAAAATAGAACTAAGATTAAAAATCTATCAAGTTTGGGGCTACCACTTTTGTGATCCCTTTTGAGTATAAAATTTTACAATCCATATTTATAGGGATATTTTTCTCAGCATGAAACTTTCAAATTATTGAAAAATAATTTTTAAGTCAAAATAAATATTAGAAATTAGTTCCCCCCTTTTCTATCCCTTTAGATAGAATTTTTGGTTGCCATATTTTTTTCAAGCAAGTTCAGTGATCCGTTTTGTAACATCTCTAAATTTAGCAGTTTAGACCATAGGGAAGTACAGGTAGGCATCAATTAGTGCGAGTTCGAATAATGCGATTTTGATTAGTGCGACTTATAAAAATGATACTGTTTTTCAGTTAGTGCGAGCAAATATTCGATTAATGCGAGTTGTAAGTATAGACTAATCTTACTAACAAAGCTCCGCCTCCTTTTATGATGTCAATTAACAAATTACCATTAATTTTCGGTTGGTAAAACCGGACGAGGAGTGGTCCAAGAACAATCACTTGCCTTTGAAGGGGTGAAACATCAGAAAGATGGGCTTTTTGCCATTAACTGTTTAACATTACTGTACTATTATTTAGCTTTGCTATCGT
>AYEL01078898.1:0-51480 GCA_000484575.1 Olivierus martensii
ATGCTAATTTAGTAAAACCGGATGCGGAGCAGTCCAAGAACAATTACTCAGCTTTGAAGGGTGAAAACAGAAAGAGGAGCTTTTTTTCTGTTAGCTATTTAACATTATTATTCAGCTTTGTTATCATATACATACAGTATAGTCAGCGCCGAATTAACCAATAGACAAATAAAATAAATGTCTAGGGCCCGTGATTCAGATGGTCCTGGCTTCAGTACAGAAAAAACAAAAAATAAATAATAATAAATTTAAAAATAAAAAATATCAAGCAAATTTTGAAATAAATACATTCTATGTTAGTTGTGACAAAATTTGAAGCAAAGTTTACACGAAATTCCAAAAATATCAAGAAATTAACAAAATATACTTCAAGTATTTTTTACAGAATTTGAAGATTTAAAGAACATATCGGATTAAACAAGTGAAATAAAAAGTTTACTTCAATGACATTGATATTGAAGAACTAGACGATGAGCTGACACAATTTATTTTAATGGCGAGAAAAACAAAATTTGCGAAGCCTGAACGATATGTACCAATTCATAATTAACATTCATTCTTTTCCTAATACATTAGGCCTCGATTAGTGCGAATAATTGGTTCCATAAATTTCTCACACTATTCGAAGTATTAACTATATGTAAAATATAGTAATTGGTTCTTGCTTTGTGAGATTCCGGCCATTAGCCAACCTCACGACGAATAACCATAATACTAACTTAACATTAACTGTTTAAGAAATATTTATTTTCATATTTTACATCGTTGTTCATCATCTAAATTAATAACTTACCAGGAATTGCGTCTCATACCATCATCAAATCAACCGCCAAATCGAAACCAAAATAGCAAATCGAAAGCGGACCATCATCAAATCAACCGCCAAATCGAAACCAAAATAGCAAATCGAAAGTGGAAGTTGAGTGCCGCCTGGCCGCCAATTCTGAGTGGATAGTCCGATTTGCGATTAAGCATTGCAGCTTTATTGAATCAGTAGATATGTTCCAGATAGAACTAATAAGCTAAATTAATGAATCAATGAGAAATTTTTAACAAGAAAATTCTGTACTATACTGTATGTATACGAATTAATCAATTTTCAAGTAAATCCTATGGGGAATCGTACTTTGGATAACGACGGTTTCCCTGGAACGGATTACCGTCGTTAACCAAGGTACCACTATATACTTCCATGTAATGATTTGGATAACAATTGTTGATTATTGATTATAGATATCAAAATGAATTTATTGATCATATAAAAATAAATGTTACCAAAAATAAATTGTAATAATATAAGATTTCATTTCCAATTTTATTAGGTGTACTTATGTGGGAAGTATTTACATGTGGCAAAATGCCTTATGGTCGTGCTACAAATGCTGAAGTTGTTGAGCAAGTACAAAGAGGGCAAAGGCTAGAAAGACCAAGATCATGTCCCCGTGAAGTTTATGTAATCATGAGATCTTGCTGGGAAAAGGTAATTGAAATTAAATAATTTATTTAAAAATAACTATATTTTATAAATTATTAAATTACAGGTAGGCCTCAATTAGTGCGAATAATTGGTTCCACGAATTCCTTGCGCTATTCGAATTCGCACTATTTGAAGTATTAACTATATGTAAATTATAGTAATTGGTTCTTGCTTTGTGAAATTCCAGCCATTAGCTAACCTCATGATGAATAACCACAATACTAACTTAACACTAACTGTTTGATATTCTGGCCATTAGCTAACTTCATGATGAATAACCACAATACTAACTTAACACTAACTGTTTAAGAGAAAATCCACGATGAATAACCACAATAAACTTAACACTAACTGTTTAAGAAATATAGGATGAAATAACCACAATACTAACTTAACACTAACTGTTTAAGAAATATTGATGAATAACTACAATAAACTTAACACTAACTGTTTAAGAAATATTTATTGAATAACCACAATAAACTTAACACTAACTGTTTAAGAAATATTTATTTCCACAATACTAACTTAACACTAACTGTTTAAGAAATATTTATTTTCAGATTTTACACCATATTTTTACATCATTGTTCATCATTTAAATTAATAACCACGATAAACTTAACACTAACTGTTTAAGAAATATTTATTTTCATATTTTACTCATTGTTCATCATCTAAATTAATAACTTACCAGAGATTGTGTCTCATATCATCATCAAACTAACCGCCAAATCAAAACCAAATTTGCATCTCATACCAACATCAATCCAACTTCCAAATTGAAGATATCTTAGAATTATTGTGACGTTCCTCATACCATCATCAAAATCGAAACCAAAATAGCAAATCGAAAGCGGACATATCATCATCAAACCAACCGCCAAATCAAAACTAAGCGTCTCATATCATCATCAAACCAACCACCAAATCAAAACTAAAATAATGAATCGAAAGTTGAGTGCCGCCTGGCCGCCAATTCTGGGTCGAGAATTGAATCGAAAGCGGAAGTGGAGTGCCACCTGGCTGCCAATTCTGGGTCGAGACGCCGCCTGGCCGCCAATTCTGGGTCGATTTCATATCATCATCAAACCAACCGCCAAATCAAAACTAAAATAGCGAATAAAAGCAGAAGTTCAGCTCCACCTGGCCGCCAATTCTGGGTCGAGAATTTGCAAAAGTTGAGCACCACCTGGCCGCTAATTCTGGGTCGAGAAGTGAGTGGTTAGTCCGATTTGCAATTAAGCGCAGAAGTTGACCGCCGCCTGGCCGCCAATTCTGGGTCGAGAATTGAGTGAAGAAGTGGAGCACCACTTTTATGTTGCTCGATCACATCCATTTTTTGCTGTAGCGTAATCACTAACCTCTTCTTTTTTCGTTTCCTGTTTTATCGTCAGAAATGTTCTTCCTTTTATCAGTTTCGATTGTTTCCTATTTATCGTCAAAAGTGTTCTTCCTTTTATCCATTTCGATATGTTTCCTGTTTTATCGTCAAAAGTGTTCTTCCTTTTATTTTTTTTCGTTTCCTGTTTTATCATCAAAAGTGTTCTTCCTTTTATCTGTTCTAGCGTAATCACTAACCTCTTCTTTTTTGTTTCCTGTTTTATCATCAAAAGTGTTCTTCCTTTTATCATTGTTACTTTTTAAAAGAGAAAATTCTGTACTATACTGTATGTATACGATACGTTTCCTGTTTTATCGTCAGAAGTGTTCTTCCTTTTATCCATTTCGTCTTTTCCTGTTTTATCGTCAAAAGTGTTCTTCCTTTTATCCATTTCGATACCGTACTTTTTAAAAAAGAAAAATCTGTACTATACTGTAGCAAAGCTAAATCTCAATCATATCCATTTTTTGCTCTAGCATAATCACTAACCTCTTCTTTTTTTTGTTTCTTGTTTTATCGTCAAAAGTGTTCTTCCTTTTATCCATTTCGATACTTTTTTAAAAGAGAAAATTCTGTACTATACTGTATATATACGATGATAAAGCTGAATAATAGTAATGTTAAATAGTTAACAGCAAAAAACCCATCGGCAAATTATACGATAGCAAAGCTAAATAATAGTACAGTAATGTTAAACAGTTAGGTAGTAAAGCTAAATAATAGTACAGTAATGTTAAACAGTTAACGGAAAAAAGCCCATCTTTCTGATGTTTCACCCCTTCAAATTTGCTCGCACTAACTGAAAAACGGTATCATTTTTATAAATCGCACTAATTGAATAACGCATTATTCAAACTCGCACTAATCGAGGCCTACCTGTACTTTCTGATATGACATAATTCGTGCACTTTTTAAACTAATATTTTGTTGAGATTCCTAATGATTGTAATTCGTGCGCTTTTTAAAACTTTCTGATATGACGTAATTCGTGCGCTTTTTAAACTAATATTTTGACGGCGTTTTTCCCATATTACTTGGTCTACCAGCTAAGAATAAGTGTTGATTCCTACTTTTATTCAACGTAATTCATGCAATTTTTAAACTAATATTTTGTTCAGATTCCTAATGATACGGTGTTTTTCCCATATTGCTACGTAATTCATGTGTAAAAAAATATTTTGTTTCAGATTCCTAATGATACGGTGTTTTTCCCATATTGCTTGGTCTACCAGATAAATCGCACTCATCGAATATCGCATTATTCGAACTCGCACTAATCAAGGCCTACCTGTACTTTGATATGACATAATTCGTGCACTTTTTAAACTAATATTTTGTTGAGATTCCTAATGATTGTACGTTTTTTTAAACTAATATTTTGTTCATATTCCTAATGATATGGAGTTTTTCCCATATTGATTGTTCTATCAGCTAAGAATAAGTGTTGATTTCTTTTATCTGTGATCTTAATAATTATTGGAATAACCTTTATCAGTTATTCCATTTCAATTTTGGTGTTTTTCCCATATTGCTTGGTCTACCAGCTAAGAAGTGTTGATTCCTACTTTTTATCTGTGATCTTAATAATTTATTTCATTTCAATTTTTCACTAATTTAAATAATATCTGGTTTGCTGCGTCGTCCTAAGAGATACCATATAAAAAGTAAATAATGTAATATTAGAATTGGGTACAGGATACAAATTAAATAAATAGTTGTAATATTAGAATCGGGTACAGGATACAAATTAAATAAAATTTAAGTGTAAGAAAATACAAGGGGGGAAGTGGAAGTGGGATGACTGATGAAGTTTTACAAAAGTTTTAGAATTAGAAAAAGTCAATATATTACCGATTATAAGAAAATATACAGGAGGGGAAGTGGAAGCAGGGTGACCGATGAAATTTTACAAAAGTTTCAGAATTAGAAAAAGTCAATATATTACCAATAGTACATACTGTATATGAATAAAAAAATCGATTCTTGGATCGTTTAGCTCATGTATTAGTGAAGAGACTATCTTAATAACTTTAAATAGACCTGCCAGTATTCAAATAAAAGGTCAAGAGTTGATATAAATTTAGCACATTTTAAGAATTTTAGAATTTCAGAAATAACAGGAATTAAGAACTTATCTGTCACTAATACTTGGTTCAACTTCTGATAATCAACATACAATCTGCAATCTCCTGTTTTCTTTTTTCACCATTACCAATAGTGACCAATAATATAAATATCAAGGAACTTCCACTTGGAGACTCAAATATAAGACAGTTAATAGCACAATATTTAAAGTGGAAAAAGGAACATACAATCACAGTAGTAATTTAAACACAGTAGTAATTTATTATTTTAAGTAAAATAATAATTACATGTTATTTGACATTTTTATATAAAAGATATTTGACAAACTATGAAAATAAGTTAATATTGGGAAATTAAATAAGTAAAAATGCGTTCGCTACTTGATAATGTTCAAAGTGGCGCGTGTCGACTTCGTCTAATTTGAATAAGCCTGGGAAGCGAGAGTCATCGTGTTGATCACGCGATGACATGAAACACGTCGCGCGACTGAAATAACATGGCAGTGGCTGTCAATGCATTTTACTCTGGTTTATTATCATTGGTTTGTATTCTGTTTCTAGCTTTTTTTTTATTTTTCGATTTTCTACACTTTTTCTTGTTTGGAGTATTCCGTGTAAACAATAATGTTCAATATTTTTTCTGCATTCTTATTTTATACCAACTGATATAAATACGATTTTTAACTTACACCGGACTTTAACATTTTCACTGCTGTTGCGTTCATTTTGGCACGCACTGTATATATATAGTGATTAAATTTAAATCATTTTAAAAGGAATAATGATATAAAAATTTAACAAAAATATTTAATAATATAATATAATGAGAATATACAACTATCAACGTATTATGTAGAGTTTTACATATTATTTTTCACCCACCAACGCCAAGATAATGGAAGCTTTTCTGGGTCATTGTTGTTGATTAAATTTATTTTATCCCTTCTTTTTTCTAGCTCTATGGCTTCCACAGTGTTGCCACCTACATTGTACTTAATGGTTCTTACTATATTCGTATCATTCCAATCTATGGAGAGGTCATTTTTGTAGGCCTTATTAGTTATTTTTTTTTAGTTAGTAGAACAGGGAGGAGCCTACCCAGCCCAAGCACCGCGACCAACAATGGTCTATTGTGCATCCCCCAATCGGATCATCCCAGGAGAAGACCTGTCCTTAAAACAAAGGACAGTTTTCTCCTCAATGGGACAGTAGCAAGATCCTCAGGGACAGGAAAATACACCCCCAAGAGATCACACCTAAGCCTCGAAAGAGCCACACATTCGCACAAAATGTGAAGAAGAGTTTCCTCCTTGTACTGACATCTTCTACACAGAGGGCTATCAGCAAGCCCAATCAAATGAGAATTTCCTCCTTGTACTGACATCTTCTACACAGAGGGCTATCAGCAAGCCCAATCAAATGAAGATGTCGTCTAAGATAACAGTTCCCTGTAAGAAGCCCTGTAATAATCCTAACCTCATATTTATTCAGGGAAAGCAACTCTTTAGTTCACTGAGCAAAGCATCCTAAAATGAGAGCCTTTACATGCCTAAGACCAGAGGTAGTCCTCCAGAAGATGAGATGCTGGGCCGCTAGCCAGTCTCTGACAATCCGTCCGAAAACACCCAAACCAATGCCCAGAACAGGCTCAGGTCCAAGGAAGGTATTTGTACCACTAGTGATGTCCACAGCAATCTTGAGGGTTTGATAATCCTATCTTTTAACGTCTCTTCAATCTGTCTGTTCATTTTGTGCAGTTTCACTAGCAAATATTGGTATGATCTACTAATAATAGGTGTAGCTTCCTTCATATCAATGAAGGAAGATATAATTAATATTTAATGTTCAATCATCCCAATAAGACCTGGCTTGTCATTGAAAATTGAAAAGATGAATAGTAATGTTTACTTCGACTGTAACAACTTTCTGCTTTTAGAGGCATCTGCAGATTGACTAGCAGTGATTCATTTGGAGGTATCAAATTCTTCATCTACAAATTTTAGCATTTATTCAGAACACTAATTTATTGAGATATAGTATCTTTTTATAAAATCAATCCTAGTAAACATAGGACTGCTTGGGAGCAACTATACAAGAATACTTGACCTTTTCATTATTCAGTATTGCCATAAATCTGCCCAGAATTTCATAAATATTATTTTGATAGCAAGTTATAATTTTGGCCCTGGTCAAAGATAAATATTTGGATATGTTCTCTGAAATTTCACCAAATTTGACTGTTGATTGTTGTATTGTCCATTTCCATATCTAATCTAGCAGTAATTAAGATGTCATTAATAAACAGTGATATATAAGATAAATGTATCTTACTTGTGATATTTAGGCCAAAAAAAGTGAGGTTTTCGAGTATTTTGAGACACAAGCCTCACTTTATTTACCTAGAATGTATCAAGTCTTCAATGCAAAAGCATGATGCTAAAAAGAGCTACTATTTAAAAAATTTGTAAATTTATAACCATGTAAAACCTCTGTATTCTATAATAAATTGGAAATAAATTTCCAATTTATTTCCAGTAAAATACAAATAAATCCAATATATCCAATTGAAATACAAATAAATTGGAAATAAATTTCCAATTTATTTGTATTTCAATAGACCTTATTTTGAGCATTTGTACACCAACAGACTTATGAAGGATGTAAAAATATCTGAAATGCATTTCTAGATCCTGATATACAAATGTCTATGAGTAAAGACCTTATGTTCCTGATCTATTAAGAATCCAACTCATTTTGTCTCTGATTGAAACTTGAAAGTTTTAAAGTTCATGTTTTAGTGATAATTTTTATTTATGTATAATAATATTTTTAAATAATCATGAAACATCTGTTGTTTTTATTGGAAAATATTGTTTTGAAATTTATTTTAGATTTTTTTGCTTTTTTTTTATTTGCTGTTGAATTTACAAATTGGAAGTACAGGAATCCTTTGAGTTACATTGTTTTACATTTTCATCATTTTCCTAGATTAAATTTATTAATCAAAGTGAGAAATCCCTATATTTTATTATATTATTCTTATGGATGTAAATAAATTGGTATCTAAGTTGCAAATAATTTGCATCTCATATACATATAAGCTTCTTGCCTGAAACTATATCTTTCTAAAGCTGTAGACATCTAGACATGGTTAGGATCCTGGAGCCTCTGGTTGGAAAACCAAACCATATCCGTTTATTTATAGTGAAGAAAGAGTCAGCAATGTAAAAGCATATTGCACTTAATCTTGAAGGATTTTGGATCGGTTCTACAAAGAGTAATGAAAAAGTTTGTATAATAACAACATATCTTTATTTTACATACTTTTACACTAAAATAGTTCTATTCACCTTCAAAGTGAAGTATTACTCTTGGATACATACATATATGCTTACTCCAGTAAGCTTACTATTGTTCAAATTGAGATAATTCAGTTTTCAATATGACCTGTAATCAGGCTTTCATTGTGGTTTTTGACATCATCAAAGCTGCCAAATTTTTTCCATTTCATAGCTGTTTTAGTTTTGGAAGAGCCAAAAGTCAGCCAAGGCCAAATCAGAAATATGGAGTTGTGATTCCAAAAAAATGGTCATTTGCCAAAAATTCTCTGATTTGCATAACAATGTGGCATAGTATGTTATGATGTTAGAGAAGCCATCTATCTTTCCACATGTTACAAAACAGAAATCCAAACACACATTTTTATTTTTTTCTGCTATGAAGTATTTATAGCAGAAAATCTTTGAATTTATAATAAAATCTCATTCATCCAGATCAGAAAGGACTTAACATTATCTGGATTAAGTTAATCAAATATCTGGATAGTCCATAAAATACATGAATTATGTGTAAATATAGTAAAATAATTTACAATCATATAATAAGTAATTTTGTAAATATAGAATATGCAAACATCTCCCAGTTTAAAGTATTCTTTATCTAATTATGAGCTATAAAGGATTGTAACACACAATAGAAAATGTTTTATCACAGTAAAAAATGTTTAATGCACAGTAGAAAATGTTAGTAGAAGTGTTTAGTGAACAATATTTGTATACAATAACTTTTTACTGCTTTTAATGTTTTGATTATATTTTCACACAGTAAATAGATTTACTGTACATATAAATTTCATCAAGCTGTGAGAATTTGGACTTTTTTTACTTCACAAAAACATTACTTTTTATTTTAAATTTAGGCATTAATTATTCATATTTTAAAATTAACTACAGCTTTTTTGCTTCCATCCTTGCATTGTTATGTGAGTGGTTATCTTGGATAGTAATGATAGCAGCAACTTGCATTTTAAAAATAGGCCTGATGGTGGCCTCAAAAGAGGACTGAAAAATGTTAGTCAAATTTAACTTCTGCAGTATTGAGCTATTTTTTAAATTACCTGTTTTAAAAATATCATGGTTTAAATTCCACGAATAATAATACTTTAAAAAATAAACTATTTTTATTCATTCTAAAGTTGTAGACATTCAGCTACTTTATTAAAAAGTAATAATTAACTTACGATAAATTTAAGCACTAAAAGCAGTGAGTTAGAAAACAAACTTTACTAAATTGTGTGTATAAGCAGGAGTATTAATATACCTTTATAAATTACACTCAAATTTTATATTACACAATTTTATTTGTTTAATCTGAAGTGCTTTCAACCTATTCATAACCCTCTTCAGTGGTAGAAACTTTAACTAATTATAGAACATCGAATGTAGAATATATTCTATATTCGATGTTCTATAATTAGTTAAAGTTTCTACCACTGAAAAGAGCTATGAATAGGCCAAAAGTTCTTCAGATTAAACAAATAAAATTGTGTAATATAAAATTTGAATTTGTTTAATCTGAAGAACTTTTGGCCTATTCATAGCTCTTTTCAGTGGTAGAAACTTTAACTAATTATAGAACATCGAATATAGAATATATTCTACATTCGATGTTCTATAATTAGTTAAAGTTTCTACCACTGAAGAGGGTTATGAATAGGTTGAAAGCACTTCAGATTAAACAAATAAAATTGTGTAATATAAAATTTGAGTGTAATTTATAAAGGTATATTAATACTCCTGCTTATACACGGTGAACCAAAATGAACACAACAGCAGCGAAAAAGTTAAAGTCCGGTGTAACAGAGTTGTAAGAATATCAGCAAAAAGCAATGTACTGGAATTTTCTAGTGTAATACTTTTATTTTATAATGGTAATGGTAAGTTTTAGATATTTTTCCTGAATAATTCAGTATGATAATATTTTATTTGATATAAAAGTGATAAATTTAAAGATATTATACAAGGTGTGATAAAAAAATATGGGGACTTATCTGATAGAGGGTAGGCAATGTATCGCAAATGTTTCAACTGTTTGGTGACTCATTCTGTATGCCTCAGCTATAAATACGGCTAATTGCAAATTGTTTCATTTAGGTGTTAAAAATTTATTAGTGGTAGTGTGTTGTTTCAATTTGCCCTGTTTGCGATTTTTAAACATGATGCGCTCAAAGAGCAATGGATATGCATAAAATTTTGCACTAAACTTGGAAAAACTGGAACTGAAACACGGTCTATGGTGCAACAGGCATTCGGAGACTCCTGAATTGTGGCGAAATGGTGCGTGGTTTCTCCACCACGATAATGCTCGACCATATACGGCACTTGTCATTCAGGAGTGGCTCGCCCGAAATTTCCTTCCAGTCATTCCACAATCCCCCTTATTTATCCGATCTTTCACCGGCTGTCTTCTTTCTCTTCCCACACATAAAGAAAGTGTTGAAAGGAAGACGTTTTGATACTGTAGAAGAAATTAAAGTGAATTTGCAGACGGCACTCAACTCACTTCCGCCGGAAGCTTATGTGGCTGCCTTCAAGGACTGGCAAAATCAGTTTGGTCGTTTGCATACATGCAGAAGGGGCATATTTTGAAGGAGATACTATTTAAATAAAGTATTGTTTAAAAAAAAGTTTGTATATTGATAATCCCCATATTTTTTGATCACACCTTGTAATTTTGGCATATGATAAGGAATGAATTTGGATTATAGAATTATTCATAATATTTTTATGAAAGATATGTTAAACTAAAATACATATTTTACAGATTAATAATTTATTAGAAATTTTATTTGGATTATCTATTTTCAATAATTTATTAAAAACAGATGAGTTATTTATTTTTAATAAATCATTAAAAAATATATTTTTCATCTATTTTGATAAATCAAATTGTGAATCAAACTTTATGAAGTGAAAAATTAAATACTATAAATGAAACAAAGGCACTAAGTGCAACAACTATAGCTGTGTTAGCCATTTTATCTTGAAATCTGTAATAATAATAATAATAATAATAATAATAATTATGCTTTAATAGAAATGAATTACATAATGAAATTAAATTTCATTTATAATTAATAAAATGATGTATTTAAAAAAAAAGATAGTCATTTGCTAATTCTTTTATTTTAAATTGTTATTTCTATAAAATGTGAAAGAAACATGCAGTATTTAAATCATGGGTCCAGAAAAATTTTATTATTAAAGATAATAAGCCAAAAAACTCAAATTTTTTGCTACCTCTTATAAGAACCTCTTTTCAAATATCTCAATTTCTGTTTCCTGTAATACAAATCATTAATGATATTAAATACAGCACTAATATATATAAAACATAAACATGTTTATGTTTTATATATACTGAGACTGTAAACATTCTGCTATTTATAAAAAGACAAAAAACTAAAAACTGTTTTTATGTTTTACATATTTTTTTATTTTTAAGATATAAATTTTTATAAATCTAATATCTTATAATATAAAATTTACAAGAGACAAAATTCTGCTTACTATTAATTGATAAAATACAAAAAACTGGAGTATTACACAGTATGTCTGAAAAATAAGAGACCTTTTTAAATAAAAAAACACAATTAGTTATTTTGTCAAAATTATTTCTTTTTATTCAAAATACATCCCTTCTGCATCAATACACTGCCTGGCATGTTCAACCAATGCTAGCATAGATTTTTTTTATGTCAATTTTCGGAATCGCCTCAATGACCCTCGTCACGACTTCTTGAACTTGTGCAACATTGTCATAAAATGTTCCTTTCATGGCCAGTTTGAGTTATGGGAACAGGTAATGGTCACACTGAGATAAATCAGGTGAATATGAAGGATGTTGAAGCACACAGACTTGTTTTCTTGCCAAAAATTCATGAACCACAACAGTCCTGTGAGGTGGTGCATTATTGTGCAACAAAAACCAACTTCCCGGCACTCGATATTCGGGCCTCAATCGAACGATTCTCTTCCACAAATGCTCCATAACAACAAGATAATATTCACCAATGACATTTTGACCCTGTAGAATGAATTCCCGAAGTATAATACCTTTAGAGTCGTAAAAACAAATCAACATTGTCTTCTCTCGTGACTTTTGATAACGTGATTTTTTCGATTTCGGAGAGGCTGGGGACTCCACGTGGCACTTTGGCATTTTATTTGAGAATCATACTTGAAGCACCAAGTCTCATCATCAGTTACAATCAATTCCAGGAATGGGCAGTTCCATCTGGCTGTTTTAATAAGGTCCTTGCAAGGAGCAAGTGATTTCTTGGTCCTCATTCAAGGCATGATGAACAACTGAGCACAGACTTTCCGTTTATTTAAATCCTTTATCAAAATTTCACGAATCATGTCTTTGGTCATATTTAATTCCTCCGCTATTCATCTCACAGTCGAATTCGCATTGTAGGTGATCATTTCACACACTTTTTCCACCAACTTATCATGATTTTTGTTTTTTGGCCAGCTTGGCTTTGGGTCGTCTTCCAAAGAACCACGACCATTCTGGAATCGTTTATACCACTCAAACACACATGTACGAGATAAGCAATCACAACCATAAACTTTTTTCATCAATTCAAATGTTTCTGTAAAACTTTTACCGAGCTTGAAACAAAATTTGATATTAGCTCTTTGCTCCATCATGTTTTTGTGACAAGGTGACAAAAGGTACTGTCACTTAAAGCACTATAGCTTGACAATCTGTTGATTGATTCTAATGATGGTGGTCTTGTTTTGTAGAGGAGATATACAGCTTTCAGATTATATATTGTTTCAATAGATGGCGTTACTAGTTTCCTGTAAATTTAAAAAGTTCCATTATTTTTCCGACATACTGTGTATGTTTTTTGAATTTTATATTCTTTTTGATGTTCTATATATTCTCTGTGTACTGAAGATGGCTTATTTGGCTGAAAGTGTTATTCTGTATACAAAATTAACAACTTAATAAATCTTTTCTTTTCCTTCTTAGAAGTGCTTCAGTTTTTTGTTTTACATAAAATTTAATAAAGCAAATGTAAATGTCAGCAGCATTTTGTTTGTCATATTACAATAGATCAGGGGTTCTTAACATGGAAACCAAATGCTGGGAGTATGGCACTCAATCTCTGGGTACTGGTATTTATTTTATTTAATGCATTAATTTATGTTTGGGTAGTATGTGAATGGAACAAGATGGAAGGCGAGTGAAGGGGATATGGGACCATATTGGGAAATCCATTGAGGATCTGGAGTCATCAAAACATTAAGAACCCCCATAATAGGTGTTGGTTATTCCAATCATGGATATGTTATCATTCATATTTACTTAATAATCATTTATTCATACATAATATAATGTTAAACAGGAAGAAATCTTTTTAATTCTATATAATAGGTCTTCCTTGGCTCTGAATAGGATGAAGAAAGATCTGTTGGCAGATCAAAAATGATTCTTGCAATAAAAGCTTTCTTCTATTTTGTGCTTGTGTTTTATTTATATATATTTTTGTAGTATATTTATGATAACTAATTAATTATCTTAGGAAGAAGAATAATGAATTGAGTAACATTCTAACAGTTGATAAATAATCTTGCCAGTCTATTATTGTGGAAAATATAAGAATTTTCAATCTGTCATTTTAATGTATGATTTAAAATACCCTAATAATTGTTGTCTTTATTCAGTTAAATTTAACAATTCCTATATTAAGATGTGTATGATTTGTGTGATAGTTAGATCTGTTCATGAGAAATGTGCTTGTTCGCTCTTCTTAAAGTAGCTATATCATTATGAATGCAATATATTGTACATTTAGCAAAAACATTGCTGTTAACCTTAGAAATTCAAGCATGCAATATGCTCACATACAAAAAATCTGCAACCTTACTTGAATAATTCCCGAAAAATTAGAATCCCACAAAATTTCTACACACAAATAAAAAATTTCTAAATTCCTGCTAGTATACTAGAGGGAAAACGTATTAAAACAAAATATGAAAATTTTTCAATAATTGCAGTTATTCGATTTGTAATAAATCATTTAAATATTTAAAATTTTCAATCAATTAATTAGACTGTTTACCAAAACAACTTGATAATGCTAATTACGGATTTCAAATCTTATTCAGGAAAATTCATATATATTTCGTAAAATATTTAGCATATAGCAAATAAAAAATTACCAAAAAAATGTTATTTCGATAAGAACATGATAAGATAACGGCCTAATCTTCAGGTATGCCAATCTCCACATTACATTTTTAAGTTAATATTTTGATAACTGATTATACGGAATATTTTCGCAATATTCAAACTATATTAAAAGTACTAATTACCTTATACTAATTCTTCTTTCCTGCAAAGCTCACGTGCTACTAAACACCATTCCAACTTCCCAAACATACAACCTCATCACATGCGACGTCTGCCGATTGAAAATTTAGGTATACAAAGAAACGAATTGTTTTCATCCATGAATGTTTGTTTTCATCAAACATGCATTTCGTAAAGGAATAAAAATCATAAAAGATAAATTTTATATAAAGTTACTTATTAATATATTTAGTGAAATAAAATGCAATTTTTTAATGCATTTATCAATAGATGTTTATAAAATATTGTATTTATTATTTGTAAGAACAAAAAATATACAGTATATAGCGTTTAAATAATATTTATATATACACAATACTAGTTAGCCCCTGGGTCACTATATGCCCAAATATACCAAAAACGAAACATTAGTTTCTTTTCTGTCAAATTTGAGATTTTTCATTTATTTAGCATAACCTTGTGTATAATACTTTTGCTTGTTTTTTTCTCATGTTTTGTTTTCTCTTGCATTTTTCGAGCGATAAAGCTAGAAATTGAAGTCAAATAGCAAAAAGAAGTATACAAACATAAATAGGAAGTAAACTATGATAATTTAAAGCAAAATTTATACTGAGATTGGGATTTAGTTTTCTAAAAGACGCGATTAAAGATTCGAAGCGAGAGAAAAAAGTAATTCCCGGAGTTCGCACTTGCGCAAAAACATGGACACCACACGCTTATTCCTTTATTATATATGATGATGATGATGATAGGGAGTTAAATTTTTTCCAATTGGAATGTGACACTACGGTCGGCCGGATTGGCCGCGTGGAAACGCTTCGGCTTTCCACTCTGGAGGACCCGATAAAAATTAAATTTCTTCGTGGAATTAAAGAAAGTTATTCGTTTTTAATTGGTTTTGGAACGTAATTCCCCTTTTTTTTTAATTGGTTCCAGGTCTCTCATAATACGGTTTCACATAACATGGCGTGTTTTAGGAATCTATCAATATATATCGTGTTATACGAGGGTTACTTGAGTATTGAAATTCAGTAAAACATAGATTTTGTAAGTTTGAAGTGGAAATTTTGTATTGAAAAAATTCTATTATTTATTCAATAGCTTTTTTTATATTTTTGAACATAAATTGAGTTATATCATTAACGATATAAAAATGCAAATTTGTACTTAAAATTACCAAATTTTCAAATTAATAACGACCTTGTAAAGACAAGCAAACAAATCAAGATTACAGATTTTGTAAAGAGAACAGAAGTTAAGCAAACTTTAAATGCAGAAAAAATTCAGAAAGTGAAGTTGATATTGTTAGAAAGAAGAAGTATAAATTTTTCAAATAAATAAGCAGTATCCTCATTTATGTGAGGCAAATAATATGAGTTTTTTATTAACAGATTACGACATTTTGAAGAATATTGTACGGGTCCAGTTTGTAGAATATTGTACTGTATGGCGGAATGAAACAGACCCTGCCACAGGCTAACCCATGCCTGTTGGAGATATCAGTCGGATTATGGAGGACGGGAATCGACGGGATTTCGAGAATCCCAAATTATGGGATTCGAGAATCAAATCCAGAAACACGTGGAAATGCTTTCGGCTGAAAGCCGAAGCATTTCCACGTGGCCAATCCGGCCGGTAATAGTGTAATGTCTGTTTATGGCATTATAGTTGCTGAGCTACGTAATTGGGCAGATGGCCGCATGATACAACATTCCCCAATCTTCCGGTTGACCTCATCATGGGTATTGGTCAATCTGTAATGGTTTTAAAAATGGCTGCTGTTAGATACAGTAATTCATGTGCAGTATGGCGGCTTAACTATAACCATGGATTATAATACATCCATGACTTTAACTAACTTAACTTGAAATACTGAATTGATTTTTTAGATATATATATTTGCTTCGGATTGATTATTAGAATTTTTTATTTTATTTAGCAACTATCTATCAATGCCGAAGCATTGATAGAATTTATTTATTTATTTTTTGTTAATTTGGCCGATCCTAAATGGTTTCTAAATATTTGAAACCACATCTATAAAATTTATTAGCATTTTATTAAAGTCGCTGTATTGCACATGGGATATACTTTATCTGGATAAAGTATATCTCTCACATGGGATATACTTACTACCACTTTTAGAATTCATTTAGAGGCTGGCCAACATCCAGGATGGAGTCAATTGGAATGTTGAAGGATGGGATTCAACGTCTGGTCGGAACCTCTTTTGAGAAAATGGAGGTGTGCCGGAACTGAATCTGGGCCGGCCGGATTGGCCGCGTGGAAACGCTTCGGCTTTCCACTCTGGAGGATTCGGGTTCGAATCCCGGGTCCCACCCCTTGAAAATATTTATCATGGGGCGTGTTTGAGTCACGGGTCCCCCTTGAAAATATTTATCATGGGGTCCAATCACTGGGATTGGCCGCGTGGAAACGCTTCGGCTTTCCATTCTGGAGGACCCGGGGTACAGTCTCGGGTCCCACCCCTTGAAAATCAAATCATGGGGTCCGGGCGCCGGATAGGCCGCGTGGAAACGCTTCGGCTTTCCACTCTGGAGGACCCGGGTTCGTCTCGGGTCCCACCCCTTGAAAATATTTATCATGGGGAGATCGGAAGAGCGAAAACGCTTCGGCTTTCCATTCTGGAGGACCCGGGTTCGAATCTCGGGTGGCCGCGTGGAAACGCTTCGGCTTTCCACTCTGGAGGGCCCGGGTTCGAATCTCGGATCCCGGCTTTCCACTCTGAGGACCCGGGTTCGAATCTCGGGTCCCACCCCTTGAAAATATTTATCGTGGGGTCCGGGCCCAGCCTGTCAATCCCCGTCCTCCACAATCCGGCTGACCCAGTACCCGGGTTCGAGTCTCGGGTCCCACCCCTTGAAAATATTTATCATGGGACCCGGGTTCGATCTCGGGTCCCACCCCTTGAAAATATTTATCATGGGGGCGGGTTCGAATCCCGGGTCCCACCCCTTGAAAATATTTATCATGGGGTTGGGTTCGAATCTCGGGTCCCACCCCTTGAAAATATTTATCATGGGGTCGGGTTCGAATCTCGGGTCCCACTCCTTGAAAATATTTATCATGGGGTCCAGGTTCGAATCTTGGGTCCCACCCCTTGAAAATATTTATCATGGGGTCCGGGCCCAGCCCGTCGATCCCCTATCTCCACAATCCGACTGACCCTTCCGCAGGGGTGGGCAGCCTTTGGACCGGGTCCCACCCCTTGAAAATATTTATCATAGGGTCCGGGCCCGGCCCATTGATCCCCGTCCTCCACAATCCGGCTGACCCCTCCGCAGAGGTGGGCCGCTGGTCCCACCCCTTGAAAATATTTATCATGGGGTCCGGGCCCGGCCCGTCCCACCCCTTGAAAATATTTATCATGGAGTCCGGGCCCGGCCCGTCGTCCCCTTGAAAATATTTATCATGGGGTCCGGGCCCGGCCCGTCGATCCACAAATTCCGGTTGACCCCTCCGCAGGGGTGGGCAGCCTGTAGAAGGGCTTGTTACTGACCCCTCCGCAGGGGAAAGCAACCTGTGGAAGGGCTTGTTTCGCCCCGCCACTTAGTACTCTTACTCGTCGATCCCCGTCCTCCACAATCCGGCTGACCCCTCCGCAGGGGTGGGAAACCTGTCGAAGGGCTTGTTTCGCCCCGCCACTTAGTACTCTTACTGAGTTCCTGTGGAAGGGCTTGTTTCGCCCCGCCACTTAGTACTCTTACTGAGTGGAAAGTAGCGTCATCTGTTGACCAAAAAAATAGTTTGGAGTGTGGCGTCATCTGTTCATGATATCTATAAACGTTGACAAAAAAAAAATGCTAGGTCGCTGATATTCACGCCTCGCCCGCTAATTATAGAAATCCATTGATCTAGTGCTTCTTCGACTTCTGAATCCTTTCCATCACGCTTTCTTTTCGACGTTCCTGGAATTTCTTTCTGTAATGCTCACTCCTTACGCAGTTGATTTTCTTTTTGTAGGATTCGAAGCATCTCAGACAGCATCATCCGTGATGGAGTCAACCAGAGAATGGGATTCAACAGGTAGGCTAGACTCCTCCTAAATAGTTGAAAGTGTGAGTACGAATTGAACCCGATCTTTAAGGTGATAAGCGACCATCCAGCTGAGTCACCGTACCATGACACTGAAATAAAAAAAGTTGGCTAGATTGGTCGCGTGGAAATGCTTCGGCTTTCAACTCTGGAGGACCCGGATTCGAATATCGGATCTCACCTCTTGAAAATATTTATTATGGGGGTCCGGGCCCAGCCCGTCGATCCCTGTCCTCCACAATCCGGCTGAGTCTTCCGCAGAGATAGGCAACCTGTGGAAGAGCTTATTTCGCCCAGTCACTTAGTATTCTAATAGAATGGAAAGTGGAGTCATTGTTGCCAAAAAAATGAAAAGTTTAGTTTCCATTTCCGCATAGAAACGCTTCAGCTTTTCACTGTGGAGGACCCGGGTTCGAGTCTCAGACCCCTTGAAAATATTTATCATGGGGTCCAGACTCGGCCTGTCGATCTCCGTCCTCCATAATCCAGCTGGCTTTTCTGTAGGGATAGCCAGTCTGTGGTAAAGCTTGTTTCTCCCCGTCACTTAGGGCCGATTGTTTAAACAATCGGCCCTAAGTTTCTATCGTCCACGGTTTACAGCAAAAACCGCTTCTAGACGGCGTTTAGATAAATCGCGGTTTTATTTGAACGCCGCAAAGACAATGACTATGCCAAGTCTAACAGAACGGCAGCTCCTCCGCAGGGGGTGGGCAGCCTGCGGAAGGGCTTGTTTCGCCCCGTCGCTTAGTACTCTTACTGAGTGGAAAGTGGCGTCATCCGTTGACAAAAAAAAAAACAGAACGGCAGCTAAATCTCGGCTGTTACTATAGTTCCTATGCGCCCCCATCGTTTGAAAATTTTCAGCCAATCAGTATCTCGACGTCAGTAATACGGCGGAAGTTCGAAGTGCAGAAATGAAGAATGTTTTAAATTACACTTAAAACATTTAATATATTCTTTAAATTATATTTCACTCAATAATAATTCAAATTAAATATAGAGGATTCTACAAAATATGAAAATTTGATGAATGCGCAAGAAGGCGCGGCGTAGATTCTAAATGTGTCTAGTCTAGAAATATACTTTAGAAATCGGTTTTCTAGTCCTTGTCTGAGTCGCGTCTGCTAAGATTCTTCGTTTATGCAATGCAAATTTTATAAAACCGCGGTTCCGACCGCAGCCGAGGTGTAGAACGTATTTAAATAATCCGCCCTATTCTAGGAAACAATGGCGTCATCTGTTGATAAAAAAATGGAAAGTTGAATTTTTTGAGATCACTAATTCTGAGGATATTTTATGACCTGGCTTCGATTTCAGGCTCGTCCCTTGGAAAATTTATTTCGCAAAATGGCTTCATCACTTTACAAAAAATGAAATATATCGTTTAAAGAAAGGTTTAATGAGACCCGCGAAATATTACATTTCTTTCTATTTGTATATATTTTAAATTTTCACTGTCTCTTATAATTATACCATACGTTCCGAATTTTTCAGGATTATACCAAATATAAGTAATATGTCCCGCTATCCCAATCAAAATTTAAAATGTCCCAAATTTTATGAATAAAGTAGTAGATCTTAAATCGTTATTAATCGTTAATATATAATAAATTTAGTTGATATATTCAATATAAAAACCATATGTAATAACAAGTGAAATTTTGATGTATTTTTTTATATTAAAACTTTTTTTTTGAGAAGAAGAATAAAGTAGTAACTTTGGCTTTCAAACCCAGTGACGGGAGTCGGGCGAAATGGCCGCGTGGAAACGCTTCGGCTTTCCATTCTGGAGGACCCGGGTTCGCCGGATAGGCCGCGTGGAAACGCTTCGGCTTTCCACTCTGGAGGACCCGGGTTCGTCTCGGGTCCCACCCCTTGAAAATATTTATCATGGGGAGATCGGAAGAGCGAGGTCCCATTCTATGAATATATTTATCATTGGGTCCGGGCCCAGCCCATCGATCTTCGTCCTCCACAGTCCGGCTGACCCTTCCGCAGAGATGGGTAGCCTTTGGAAGGGCTTGTTTGGCCCGGCCACATGGTATTCTTCCAGAATGTATTGTGACGTCATCTGTTGACAAAAAACCCATTGGCGAAACTTAAAATTTTTGGCTTCCCGCAAAATATTATTCGGGCCCCTACCACAAAAAAAAAAAAATTTTTATCTAGATATTTTTATTAGAAAATAACAAAAAAG
This sequence comes from Olivierus martensii, assembly GCA_000484575.1. Lineage (NCBI taxonomy): Eukaryota > Metazoa > Arthropoda > Arachnida > Scorpiones > Buthidae > Olivierus > Olivierus martensii. The sequence goes on from AYEL01078898.1 coordinate 20,865, forward strand.
AACGTAATAACATCATTTAAAACACAATTGAAAATTATCAAAAGAAAATATAATTAAAATTTAAAATTCTGGATTTCTCCTGGATTTTAAATTTGAAAAATCTCTAATCATATCTTTTATTTCCATATTTTTGGCTATTGCTCCACTGGCCGCAATAAATGTTTCACACTTTTCATGGTGCATTTAATTTTTTTTTTGTATTATGTTGTTAATTTAAAAAAAGGGTAAAGAAAGTATAGACGAAGAGGATTTTGCCTTCTTTAATTATGGACACCCCGCGTTGTGGGGTCTGGCACATTGTAGTTCCGCCACTGTTCAAATCACTAGTTATTTTAGAAGCAAATAACTACAATATATTTAAAATTTATTGTTTTCCATTTCATAATTATTAGCTAATAAAATAAAATTGTTCCATTATTATTTTAATTTAAAATTGTTTTCTACATCGACCGCATCAGCTAAATAAATATCTATGACTAAGAAAAAAGAACACAGTTCTTATTTTTTGGTAATAGTTATTGACACTTTCCTCTCAGATAGAATATTAAGTGGCGGAACGAAACAAGCCCTTTCCACCGGCCAGCACCGTAAGAAGGGTACCCAGCACCTGTGGCAAGGGTCAAACTTGCGGCCCCCCTTAATTTTTTCATTTAAATCTAACAATGCTGAAATTGAATTATATCCATCAAAATGAGTTGATTTTGATTCTGCTGTAAGATATTTGTTTGAATGAGCAAATAGATTTGTACAAATCTTTTTTTATTACTTTTCTTTAGGCCTTTCCATGAATTTTTACTGAAGAGGTTTTTCTGAAGGCCTTTCCATGAATTTTCACTGAACAGGCAGAAACCAAATGAGTAATTGTAAACTTTTACTTTATCAATAAAAAATAGCGCCCCTTCTTGACTTAGCGCCTTTGTTTGGGATATAACTTGGCCCCTCTTACCCATGAATTACCTCTTCTAAGAAATAATGTCTGCAAACGTTTATCAAAAAGTTCATTCAATTAAAAAAATTGCATCCCTAATCAAGCTGCGCCCGTGGCGAATGCCGCTTTCGCTACGCCCTAGTTACGGCCCTGCCACCGGCTTCCCACTGCAGTGGAGAAGTCAGCCGAATTATAAAGGACTGTCCGGGCCCGGACTTCCTGAAAAATATTTTCCCGAAATAGAACCCAAGAACGAACAGAGGACCAAATTGACTGCATGGAAACGCTTTGGGTTTCCACTCTGGAAGACACGGATTCTAGTCTCTGATGACTATTTGATAATGCATTGTTACATATCAAGCATGTAATCGACTTAGATGGAGAACATAGTTCTGTAACTGCTTTTTGAATAATAGCCTTATTATTAGTAATATTGCATTTTGAATGTATTTTCCATCCATAAAGATCCCTATTTTTGCCTGGTGGTGAAAATTTCAGTTATTTTATTTTTCATCGGAAATCGCGATCCCATGATCTAATTAGTATCTATACTAGGTTTGAATATTATTTGATGATTAGAACCCGCTCCAGTGAGCTGTGAGTAAAGTCAGTTATTTAAAACCAACTTGCATAAAAAATGGTTTCTTGAAACCAGTGAAATACGGTCACCAAACATATGGACGAAATCGCTATTACTATCAAAATTATAATTGAGAGAAATTGTAATACTATAAGTGATTTTTGATATACTGTATTCAAAGATCGATGTTTGTATAGTGCATTTTCTATGTTGTTATACTGTATAATATTAAGCGATAGATCACATTATTATATTTAATTTTTTTGGTTAAACTAATAATGAAAAAATTAAGTTTATATAATATTTTATTATTTGAAAATTATTAAAATAATATAAATTTTAATTAATTTTTAACTATAAGATAATTTATTTCAATACGATTTTTGGGAGGAATTCCAATGACGATTTACGGTATAAACAGCTTTAAACTTGTTAAGGTTTTTTCAGCAATGTAGGAATTATGTAGAAAGGGGAGTGTCTTTGTAGGTCAAAATGTTAAGAAATTAAGTTAGAAGGTCGAATTAAGTTAGTTACGTGTGCTCATAAAGCATCCTGTATGATACACAACTGAGGAAATAAAAAAAAATTTTTGATTTGGAAAAACATGATGCTGATTAACGGTAAGCCTCTTCCATATACATGCTCCAAATGTCATAAAGTTGTATGTAATTTAACAAATCTTATAAATTCTTGTTGCGATTAATAACCGATCGTATTTATAATGTTATTTTCATCGTTATAATCCTCGTAATTGCATGTAATTCAGTTTACATTTACTTATTGAAAATACGGAAATAAGTTTCTAGGTTATGTAAATATTTGAATTAGTTTTTGGTGTGGTTGAATTACGTTCGTGTTTAACTCGAAACATTGTAATTAAACAATAATATTTAACTTTAGCTCGGTTCTGACGCAATCAGACTTGTCAATTACTAAGTTTTTAACTGTTTTAGTTTGTTTAAAAACAATAAGATTAATCGTAATTAAAGAATTCCATTTGATATCTTGATGTCCTTGATCTTTTAGTGAAACGAAATAGTTTATAATTTGGTCAGATTACTGCAAAATCCCGTTAAGTTTAAATTTATATAAATAGGAAAACGGATATGAAGTTGTCTTGTGACTGAATAATCTGGTTTAAGCAAAAAAAAAAAAAATAAATAAATAAAAAATATTTACTGCATTCTATCTATATGTACAATAAACTCTTATCAGTATCTCATGAAGAATATACATAACAAATTTTATATAAATTTTCATTAAGAAAATTAATTTTAAGATCGCATGCTTTCTATTAAAAGAAAATCTTATAATAATAATAAATCTGTATTTTTAATGCATTTGTTTCTATTAAATGAGTATTATATGATTACTTAATATATATGGTAGTTGTAAGATTTATCTTGCATATGATATAACTAAATCTCTTATAATAAATCAAAGAAACAATTAAATTAATAATTAGTATAGTATAATTTAGAAATTAAATTATAAATCTGTATAATTCATTTCTGTTTATTCAAAATTCTTAATTATTTCTGTTGTAAAATCAAAATATAGTATGCATTGTTAGAGAACAGCTAAAGTAGAATTTTAACAGAGGAATGGTTATTAAAATAAAAACTCGAAAAAAAAGATCTTCAAAGTAAACTGCAATTCTAAATCTGATGATGATAAGATTAAAAAATAAGGTTGTGCATATGAAGAGACAGTTATAAAACTCTCAAATGATTGAAAAAGTTTTTAGTTAAGAGAAAAGTTTTAAATGGTCATGTGTCGAAATATTAAATGATAAGAATATTAAGTTTTAATTAGTTGGTCTATATTATTTGAAAAATTTATAATGTAAAGAGATTAAATATGTGTCATTTACATAATTTGATATCTTAAAAAAATTAACAATTCATGATTACTATTGATGATTTATAAATTAAAATATATCAGATTTGATTACTTAGTCACTTCAGTTCAATTGATTATGGATGACTGATCTGTAGCACATTTGCAATAGAACCAAAACTTCTATAATAGGCTGTAAAAATAATATTTTTACTATATACTGTAGTTTTAAATTTTAGAATAAAAGAATTTAATATATAAAATTCAGAAAATAATTTGTTGATCATGAAATATTGGTTTTTCTCTAACTATGATTGTAAAACTGGTGACAGTAAACTTATAAGCTGAAAGATATTACTTTATCCTAAAATAAATTTCAGCTTTATTTAAAAGCAATAGTTATTTGGAATCTAAAATTTTCAATCAATAAAGTCTGTGCATATAAGATTTTATTTTGTATAAATACCCATAAAGTCTTATTTTAATAAAAATATTCATAACTTTTGCTATTCAAATCAAAATGAAAGAGTATAAAGCACATCAGTAATAATAAATGAACAAACACTGATAGTGCTTGATATTTTGTCATTTTACTTTTTATTACTTTTTATTTATTGAAATGAATTTTATTATTTATATATATCTAAGATAATGACAAATTGAATAAAAGATTTAGAAATAAATTCTATAGTAAAATAATAAAAATAAAAAAAAAACTATATAACCAAAAATACAAAACTTTATCTTATAACATTTTCAATTCCAAAAATAAAATATTTGGATTTCTGGAATAAAACTGTTTGTGTTTTGATAGATCTAATGTTATTTTAAAATATAAACTACTATTAAAGATTATATTGGTAATTTCATTCAAAAGAATAAAATGTAAGCTAGGACATATTTAATAAATAAATTAATAATATAAAATAAATTTTATAGTATATTCAATAAATCAAAATAGTGATTTCTGCAAATTATGATAATTTTTTAATAGAAAAATCTGATGTAGAATATTTCAAATATCGAAATAATCTATCATCTTTGTAGATTATTGAAAAATATTACATCACATTTTGCAAATTATATTGCATGTATTAAATTTTTGATTTAATGTTTCTTATAAAGTAGCAAAATTTTTTTGTAATATAATATTTGGGATTATGATTATTCAGTTATATGACCTTGTTATTAAAGAGATATCAAAAATAAGATAGCACAGATGGTAGTTAATTAAAAATTATGTACAGTAAACTTAACAAGATGAAACTGTATTTAACTCTACAAAAAGCAACATAAACAAAGCATTATTTTTAACAATTGATGCTATTACCAAAAACTATCAAAAATGCACAAAATTTCTAAGTTTAATTTTGTGTTTTGATTAATCTAGTTTTCAAATATAATATAATGCAATTTTAATATATAATTAAGTAAATATATAAAATAAGTAATTGTTTTTTTTTTTTAATTCTAGTTAAAATTCTATTAAATTTCAGTGTCAACAGATAAAATTTGTATTAAATTTTCTATCTTTTATTTTTCTTTTATTTATTAAATTTTAATCTATTACATAATGAAATTACAAGTTCATTAATATTTTTGTAAAGGACTCTTTGTTGTTTTTATAATCTTTAAATAATATTTTAGAAGAATTGATTTAATAAGCTTAAAATGAATCATATTAAATTTCATTTTTAATTATCACATTAAATATATGATGTAAATTATCTTAAATTTTTAAATTAATTTATGATTGAAATAACTTTTTTAGATAGATAACTTAAACTGAATTGATAACTAGATCTTTGACAATAATAAAACAAAATCTTGATTAGCTTATTTGACCTTTTATAATTTTCTTTTAAAGGTTTAATAAGCTAGTCAAATTTTTGTTTTAAATTATTTAAGCAAAACAAAGAATTTGTAGCAGATAAGATAATTACACCTTATCTGTTACTAATTCTTGTCAATCATTTGGTTTTATTTAGTAATAAAAAATTTTTATCAGATAATCAAATGTCTTAAATTTAGGGAATTCCGAAAATCTTCATTCTTATAAATTATTGACAAAAATAAATCCTATTTTCCAAAAGATAGTATTGATATTTTTAATTCTATTTATTAAAAATTTCATTAACTATAGATTTTAATATGATAATTATTTTAATAAAATTAATAGACACAAAACAGTTTACTTAAATCATTATATTAGTTAGATTTTAGTGTATTCTAACAGAATAATAAAATGCTGTTATTGTTCAAATTTATATACAGAAAAAAAAAATATATATACAGGTATAGAGATTCATACATCTGGAAAAATGTATAATCATTGTTTTATAAAGTTAAATAGATTTGCATATTATCAATATATTCCAACTGCTGAATTTGATACTGGATCCTCTAGTGAAAGTAGAAGTCAACTTTGTCTTAAAATCAATGGTACACAGAGTAAATTTGATATATCTAATACAATTATTGAAGAAAATAAGCAAGAAAATCATTGATTTAAATAAATTTCAATGAATAATTAATTGATGATGAAATAGTTTCTTCACAAAAAAGAAAAATTACTTTGCAAAACAAAAAATTGGTATAGATAATTTGTTAATAGAAGGTTTGCAAACTGAAGAATATTTGTATATCCAATAATTCAATATTAGTAAAAATCCAAAAGTTCAGCACCCTTGTGTGCTGAACTATTAAATTTTTATTATATCACCAGCTGTAGTTCCCATCATTGCAATGTATTGGTAAGAAATATTTGTTCATCTATCCTCATGAATGTTTTTTCATAATCTGCTTTAAAATGTATAGCATTTTTCAATGGTAATTTATTGTTTTTAAGGTGAATATCTGTTTCAACCAAATATTCATCTTCCCTGAGTTTTATTCTATTATAATTGCTTTTGAGACAAATATTTTTAAAAAATTTATTATTCAGAGAAAGTTTTATTTTGTTATGATTATTTTCAAGAATATTTTTCCAGTTATATTTCCTATCATTCAGATATGCAAGCACCTAGATAACATGTTTGGATGTAAAGAAGATAAAAGGCTAAAAGGCGATTTTGAATATTGTTTTCTGTGTTAGCCATAGTTATTTTACATCATGTATTAGACTACTCTGAAATTAACTCTGTTTTTTAGATTTCTACAATTTTGAGTTGATTTATTTACTATATGAAGACATTTCAAAACACTGTGCGCCAATATAGGTATTATGAAAATTTAAATTGTCTTCAATAATGAAAAATATCTTCTTTAATTAAATCCTATTAACCATCTAAATCAACAGTTTCAAACTTGCAGTCCCTTATACTTGCATAACATTTATTATAATCGCCAGAATATATACTGTAAAAGATATTCAGGAAAATGATTACAGTGGTCTTTTTTTAAGAACCTCCAATTTACGATCTACACATTTTTACGAACTGTTTAGTTGGTCCCAAAAAGTCCCTAATGTTAATTAATGTCATTCCCATTTATGAACTTTTGATTTTACAAATGTTTTTGAGGGACCATATAAGTATATCAGAAAGCATAAAGCACTATTAGCAAGGAAGATATTTATTGCCATAAAACGTTTTCGGACCCTTTCCTGGTCCCTCTTCAGTATATAGCTTTCATCACCTGGTCCGAAAACGTTTTATGGCAATAAATATCTTCCTTGCTAATAGTGCTTTATGCTTTCTGATATACAAATAAAGCAAGTGGTTTTTATATGAAGGACCATATAAGTTCGTAAAATCGAATGTCTACTGTATAACCATATTTTTAAATTTGAAAATCACTGTAAAGTATTTCTAAATTGCATTCAAATTCAGTAAAACAGAATTTTTCAATAAAATATTTCCATTTAAATTTATAAAAACCAATATTTATAAATGATTTTATAATTTTGAACATGAAGTTGATATAGTGTATATCAGTGATTTCCAAACTTTGTGTCTGCACCCTCGTTTTTCATAAAAAATTGGTATGCCCCCTCATTTTCATAACAGTCTAATTTTATAAATACTTTTCTACTTGAATTTAATATTACCAAACAATATACCATATTTTGTATAAATAAAGTTCTTATATTAAAAAAAATATATATTTATTATGGTGTAATAATTTTTAATATAATTAAACAAATCTTACAAAAAAAATGAAAAATAGAATACATGTTTAATACAACATAATATAATTAAACAAAGATTACAAAAGAAAAAAAATGAAAAATAGAATATATGCTTAATACAACATAATATTTAATGCGATGAGTGGGCTTGTTTTCGGTGCAAATTATCTCAAATCGGGGTGTGATTGAAGATATTGCTATTCGCAATTCTTTTTCAATCACCAAATGAGATAGATATTTTGTCTTTAAAATAACTACAGCAGAAAGTTTCAGGATAAATGAATATATGTACTGTATTTATAATCATTTTGCCGATTCCTTTTTTCGACACCAATTTGAATTCATTTTTTGCTTATCTCAAAAATGACGTTTTTGTTAATTCCAACATCCCCCTTGCCATAGATTTGTACCCCTAGTGGGGCACGCTCCACAGTTTGGAAAACACTGGTTTATATCATTTTAAGGAAATTAAAATGTAATAGTTAACATAATTAGCTCTTCAATTTATGTAGGCCTACATCATGTAAAAATCTTTCTTTTTTTCTGTAAGATTGATTTTAAATGCAGCCCCCAACCAACCAAAGATGTCTAAAGTGGCTAATTGTCTAATATTATTCAAACAACTGATTATATATAATTCAATACTTCATAAAAATCATTAATTCAGTACTTAATAGCAATAAAACAGACATTTTATTCACTAAAAGTCAAAATGAATATAACATTTTTGGAATTACTTCATCTTTGTGTAATAAGTTTCCTGACTGAGTCAATATTACTAAATGAAAACAGACATTTTTTTCACTAAAAGTCGAAACGAATATAACATTTTTGGAATTACTTCATCTTTGTGTAATAAGTTTCCTGACTGAGTCAATTATATATGCAATGCATTGCCAATAGAACTTATTTCAATCTGTTCATGTTAGCTGACTTAGTGAATTTGCTAAATGAAAACATTATTTCTTGTGCATGTTTCATGTAAGAATGCATTTTATGCAAGACACTGTTTATGATGTTTGTACTAGTTTATAGTAATGGACATATTATTTCTTGTGCATGTTTCTTGTAAGAATGCATTTTATGCAAGACACTGTTTATGATGTTTGTACTAGTTTATAGTAATGGCATAGAATAAATATAAAATTCTACTATAAGATAAGGAAAACTGAAACTGAACAACAACCTCCATACCAAATGTAAAACCATGGAATGGTGTGATCTGACATTGCCCAGATTATAAGATAAGGAAAACTGAAACTGAACAACAACAACCTCCATACCAAATGTAAAACCATGGAATGGTGTGATCTGACATTGCCCAGACCAAAAAAATTTCATTTTGAAAAGCCAAAAACCAATGTGATGGGATCACTTTCTTAGATGGTCAGGGAATTATCTATTCCCTGAAAAGAATCTATAGAATCTATTCAACAAGGAATGTATTTCTTGAATCTATTCAACAAGGGAAACCAGAGAGTTCAAGAATATTACAGAAATATAAATCATTTAAAAATCATGAATAACTTCCAAAAGTGATTGTTTCTTCTTCTACATTTTTGTGAACAATGTACATTTTCATTATCAATTTCTCTGTAATATTTATTCTTAATCTTGTTTTTAAGATTATTACAGAGATGTTTTTGCATCATTTATCTAATCAGTTTGTTGCATAAGACCTTAATTTTGGGAACATGGAATCAGGTTTCTTCTCTGACAATGTGAAGCTTCATAGTGCCTTGGAAGTTTTTGGCAAAAATAAGGGATCCCTAAATTATACTATCATTGTATTACCCTGATTTAACTCCACCAGACTACAGTAAGACCTCGCTTAATGCTGTTTCATTATAACGTGATTTTTTTTCAAATTCTGTATTTTTTATTGATTCACTTTGGCATGGTTTTTCAAACCATTATACTCACATAAATCTGAAATCGCATTATGCCGTCTCGCAATGCATTTGATATTAGTGCAGTGCAGTATATACAAAAGTCTGCTGCAGTCACAGTTCATATTTATAATCAGTCATCAACATTTTTTATAGTAATAAAAATAACAATTATCCCAGTTTAGTTTTAACTGGAATACTTCCACTTCGAACTATAGTTCATTGAAGTTAGAATGTTTTTCTTTCATCAATATTTTTGTCAAAACAAATTTAACCACTGTTATGAAAATTATGGATCAGTTTATACAAAATAATCCAAATTTTGATAGAAGTTTAAAGGAATATGAAGTGTCATGGATGCAATGTCTTGCTATCGACAATTGCTTGCTGAATGAAAAAGGAAAAGACAAACAATGTCGGATGATTTTTTAATGAAAAAACAAAGTGTCAAATGAGGAAGAATCTTCCTCATCACAAATATAAATTATTTACTAGAACATTTAATGATTTTCATAAATGATTTATGAATACAATAAAAAATGTCTGTAATTAATGTAATACAACAGTAATAATACATGCTACAAAATAAAATAAACAAAAATGCTATGTATATTTTTTTATTCACTTTTTTGTTTCACCTATTCCTATTATTTATGTGTTAAGATGACCTCGTTTAATGCTATTTCATTTAGCACTTTGTTTCTTTGGAATGTATCTTCCACGTTAAACAGGATCTTACTATACTTCCTTTTCCCAAAAATCAAATTAATGCTGAAAAGACAATAATTTTATGACACAGAGATACCAAAAGGAATGTGATAAAGGAAATCATGTTATTAACTTAAGATCAGTTCAGAATGTGCTTCCAGCAGCTTAACGAAAGAGCCCATAAGTGTGTAACCACTTAAGGGGATTATTTTTTAAAATATATGTTCATTAATATGTTTTTTTTTTTTTAATGCAACAGTCTGGGAATTTATTAGACAAACCTGGTATGAACTTCATTCATTACAAACATTAAAATATATAAACTGTAAGCACTAAATGCCATTTATATTATTGAATTTTATATGCACTGTTCGCATACAATGAGATATATTCCAGTTTATTTTTTTCCTCATCTTATCTCAGAGAAGCTATAAACATATTGATTAAAATAATAATAACAACAATCACCTACGAAAGAAACATGCATAAAGTTATAATAATTTGTGATTTATTTATGATTAATAAATTTTTCTTGCGTTACCTTAAGTTTATTCTATAGCTTTTTGTATGACTGGGTTCAAATAGCTATCAACAAAGTGTGAAATGTGAAGCCCTTGATATATCACTGAAATTATATCATAAAGAATTAGTTCATGCTACATTAAATATCTCACAGAATAAACTTGTGTAAAATATAATATAATATTGTGATATATCTAAGAGCTTTCAAACATTTAATATTTGTTTTAACCATGATTTACATAATAATCAAAGACACTGAATAAGGAATTTTCCCTATTTCTTATTTACAATACTTGATTTTCTTCAATTTATGGATTGAATGGTAGGATAATTTACTATAATATAAATTCTATACAAAGATAGTTAATTCCAAAACAAAATATTGCTGAAAAGTTAGAACAGATTAGAAACATTCAACAATATACATATTGCAAAACTTATGGAGTAATGCTACAGTTTGATGCAATGGATCCAAAATAAATATACAGTGAAAATCCAGATCCAGAAATCTAAACCATCTAAGAATCTCAATTTTTTGAAAACTCAAATCATTTTAAAATTTCCAGGCTCTTGTGTATGTGAGTGATATGCATCAACAACAGTGCAGCAGGTACAATAGAAGTTGTGAAAATAAATGGTAAATACACTCACTTTGATAGATGAAATATTTTGTGTTTGTTAATGAATAAACCAACAAATTTTTCCTGTTCATCTCTTCTTTATTCTTCATTAAATTTGAATTTTAAAAATATTGTCTGAAAATCCAGAATAACCAAATCTTCAAATAGTCTAGATTTTTGGACTTTTACTATAATAAGGAAAAAAAGTCACATACAGATAAGAAGGGCAAAATAGAAACATTTTCATCAAAAATGTATTAATAAAATATAAGATCTTTATCTAATAATTTAATAAAAAATACAAAATTATCTGGATTATGATAAAATACCAGATCTGTATTTGTTGTTCAATATATGCTTAATAATAAACAAAACAGAAATTACTAAAACAAATTTATAAGTTTTTGTAAGTATTGAAACATACATTAAAAGTAAACAATATAATATGTATGATTACGAGCATTGCTATTCTCAAGTAAAAAATCAACATTTATTTAAAATATTTAAAATGATGTAAGTAATGTTAGAAGAAAAACTGCAAAATAACTTATTTACAATGAGAAACTAATCTCCAAAGAAAAAATATTATTTATAAAACAAATTATCTGTTGAAAGGATAATGACATCATTTAGAAGGTAGAATTTAGAAGTCTTATCAATATGAAACAAAGTAGCATACTCTGAGAGTAATTCTTTATGATACAAATATCACAATATCTAATTCATTTGTTCATGCAGATTGTAACCATACATTACTTAATGTATAAAATCAAAGATCAACACTAAGAATATCATCACTGATAATGTGTATAAATTTGATTTAAAAAGTACTTCATGGAAAAACTGCCAAAACTTGGAACAACCAAAGATTGATAGAAACTCAACTCTTATCTTGTTCATGATAGTATGAAGGATTGCCTGTTATTTTTGGCCATTACATCTAATGATATTGAATCAACCATTTCATTAGCCATATTTACTTCATTTTTGATAGTGTTAATTCTGAAGTCAGCAGGAATAGAATGATGAAAATGACAAATATAATACATGGACAGTGGTAATTCGTACTCATGCTGTTCACACAGTTTCTTGATTTGAATCATGCAGATTCGTTTTTACAACAATATTATTAATATATTATTTATGCAAAGTATATTTACACTTATATATTATTTTAAACAGCACTTTGGTATAAAAATTTTGCTTAAAAGAAAATTTTATTCCAAAGATAAGTCAAAACAGCTCTAACAGCAAGTAAAAAGAAGTTTATTATGGTATAAAGTTTTCAGACCTATGTCTGGTCCCTCATTAGTACCATACATTTACTTAAATACCATCTTTAATGGAACATTATATATATACCATAATAAACTTCTTTTTACTTGCTGTTAGAGCTGTTTTGACTTATCTTTGGTATTAAGCAAAGTAGTTTTTTCCATATTGTTATAAATTTTATTCCATTAAATATGTACAGTACAGCAACATTTCAATTGATTACAATTCTCTTCAGCTGTATAAAACTATTGTACAGAATTGTAATGCAACATATATGTATATCCCTTATGTATATAAAATTTGATCAGATAGTACTAAGATGAGTTCTATAAGTTTGGTTCAAATTTCAAAAATATTTGTAATTCTATTAATTATACTAAACATAGATTATAAACTGAAAAAATATTAATAATAAACAGTTTTATCATGTTAATTAAGTTTTTTGTTAGTCCAATGCATTTGCATCATAAAACGTGGAAATTTAAAAATATATAAATTATTCATATAAAATATTGTGTGCTAAAACTGCGCTAAAATGTTTGCATCTTTTTATATCTTTTTTGGCACCATTTCCATTATAATTTTGAAGAAGATAGAGAGACTGAAACAGAAAGTATATTTACACAATTTTTTTTTTAATTAAATATTCTATAGTTGCATTTATTTATTTCTAATATGAAAATTTTTTTAAATATAAATTATTTTTGTAACTATTTGATTTTCTATAATTTTTACAAAATGAATTTACATTTCAAACATTAATGCCCCATTCAACAAAATGATGATGATGATATAGATAAATTCTTCACATTGATCTATTTTCTGGAACAGATGGCTTTATGATTATAATATATAACCATTTTTTGTAGTTATTCATTTAAAAATTCAAGACTACACAAATATTCATATACATATCTACATAAACATTTTAAGACACATTTTAATTGATAAATGCAAATACTATGAAATGACTAATAAAACAAATCATTGACTCATTAGATAAACAACAATCATAAAGGAGATCAAATAACAAAATCGTTCATCAAAAATTACTAATAAGCACAATTAAAACTTTGTATGGAATCCTCATTAGATAAACAACAATCATAAAGGAGATTAAATAACAAAATCGTTCATCAAAAATTACTAATAAGCACAATTAAAACTTTGTATGGAATCAAAAATTACAGTCGCACACAACTCCATATTGCAAAGACACACATTCCTGATACAGTTTTAGAAAACAAGATATAAGCTGTATTGTATCAGAATAATATTCAGATATAACAATTCATAATAGTAGACTAGACATCATACTGATTGACAAAGAACATAATTCTACATATTTTGTATGTATTATTATCTATTACACAGATAATATATACTTAATAATCATTACAAAAATTCCAACTATAACAATTCATAATAGTAGACTAGACATCATATTGATTGACAAAGAACATAATTCTACATATTCTGTATGTATTATTATCTATTACACAGATAATATATACTTAATAATCATTACAAAAATTCATAAAATTACAGACTTAAGTAGAGAAATCATATAGAAAACAGATTAAATTTCAGAATTCTACACCAAAGTCCAATTGACTTAGTTGCAATGTTTTGGAGATAACATAGTGATCTTTGGTATGATATTGCAACATTGTAGTCTGATTTAATATTTTAGAGTTATATACAGAAAATTGTAGAAAAATCTATAAACACTAGATATACAAAGGAATAATTATACACAGTTACAAGAAGTAATAATTTTAAACACATACAATATAGAAAATTTCTCAATCCTAAAATCATATAACCTGCAATTCTGTTTTTAGGTTAACCTGATACTTAGTCTCAGTGACTTTCCAGAAATAATTCATGTATAAAATTTTCTAAACAAACATAATACAAGTAGTCCTCAACTTAAAATCACTTGTATTTACAACATCAATGTCATTGATAACTTCTGTGATCAGCTAGTGCCATTGACAAAGGCTTCAAATCCCTGAACATTGTCTGATGTATAAAAAATATCTTTTTTGTGTTTGATTCTTATATTTTTGTGTTTAAGCTTATTTCATTTAGGTAGAAATTTAATAATAAATATTAATAATGAAAATCTTTTTTTTCTTTTTTTTTTTACATTTTTGACTTATGACTGTATCAACTTACAATGGTGGGGTTTAAATTGAATTCTGTCATAAATCAAAGACTAAACCTAAAATAAAAGGAAATAAAATCAGATATGAATAACAAATTCTAATACATTTTTGTATCTTTCTAATTAATTCTTAATAAATGTTAATGATTTATTTTATATTTAATTCATAAATTAAAGAAAAATCAACTGCCATAAGTATAAGATAGGGAAAAAAATAACTCTTCAAATTTTAATTAATGATATATAATGTAATATTTCTTACTGTAAATACTAAATAAAAGTAAACTAGTGAAATAAGTAAGACTTATCACTTATTATAGTTTACTTTTATTTAATTAATGTTTTTTTTTTACTAATTAGGATATATTTCATAGACTATACATTTTTGTGTAAAGTTATCAAATTCTCATTGATCAATATTTAACAACTTATAAAAAGAATACTAATGAACCTAGGAACATTTTCTTTATTTACTTCCTATTTTTCTTAATATTGTTTTTGAATGAAATATAAAATGCATACATTTATTTCTTTTCCTGTTATAGTAATCAATGTACTTTAATTATTTGATTTTCATGCTATAAAAATATAAATTGAGAATAGAGATTTTTTAGAATACTTTATAATAAAATACTTACAATTGTTTCCTCATTAAAATGAATATAAAATTCTAAACTAGTTTTTAAAAATAGATTTCAAATTACAATACTTATCTTTCTATAAATAGAATATATCCAGCTCACAATTTTCAAATGGTGATTATATCAAAAATATACCTTTAAAAAACAAATAATAAATCTAAAAATTGTGTAATTTAGTTTTCCAATTTTAAAATTTAAAAAATAATAAAATAGGGACAGAAGGCAAAGAAAAAAATAACTAACAAAAATCCCTAGGTTCGTACTTTTCAAAGGACCTAGATTTATACTGTACAAAATTTGATTTTTTTCTTATCTTGAATAGAATCTCTGAATATACTATTATTGAGAATTATTTAATAAACTTTCTTAATACTAAAATTATTGTGATTGAAATTCAGAAAAAGCTATATAACTAGCTTTAATATACAAGTTTAGAAATTCCTTGAAAAATTAATGATAAAAATATTTATTTTATTAAAATTTTACACACATTATTTATACAATAAATTTCAGTATTTAAATATATATTGAATAAATTGCTATTATGGTTTACAATAAAAACAAATATATAAATATAGATAATTTATATATTGACAATAAATAAAATAAATAAATTTCAGTGCATCAAAATATTAGACTATATACTAGAATAGAATGATAAGGATTAATTCAGTTTATATTATATTATTAAAGAATGCTTTGAAATGCAGTGTAGTTTTACAATTTTGAAAAATATATTAGTTGAACTGCAAAAAAGAGCTGTTTGGGAATTTTATTTATTTAAGTAGGTTATTTTTGTATTTGACAATATAATATATTGTATTAGATGATGATTTTAATAAAAGATATTGTATGGATTGCTAATGACATTTCAAAATAATAAAATGTTAATGTTATATAAGATGATATTACAAGAAATGCTAATCATGAAACAAATCTACAAAATGTTTTTTATAATAGATATTAGCTAAAATAAAGTATTATTGACATTACAGATTTATTTATGTAGGTTGTAAATATAAATAAGTTTTTTTTTTTGAAGTCTGCAAAAATATTGGCTTTTTCACATTTATTAAAATGACATAACAATAATATTTGTGATATTGAATTGAAGAAATTTGTAAATATTTCAGATCAATTAACTTCCAAATAAAAAACTTATCATTGATTTGTAAATAAATAATATTAATTACACTTTATAATTTAAATTTATTTTACAAAATCAATGTAGTTCATAATTGTTGTTTAAGTTTTTTTTTTTTTTTATAAATAATATAGAAATAGCTAGACACTTTAGTAAATCTTGATGATTTTTAAAACAAAAAAAAATTAACAATAATTATTGGTGAATTCTATCATTTTTCTCCTATAATAGTGCTTGGCAATTTCTAAGTATTTATATCAATAAATTAATAGTGTTAGTATAATTAGAATTTGATTTTCTATATTGTATATAAAAATCCAGTATAATTTAAATAAGTACAGAATAAATAAAGATGATGAAACAGTTTCTCTTCCACAATATTTATATTTTATTTTATGACTAATGAAAATAAGATTATTATAGTAAAAATATAAATATATAAACCTAAGACAGCTACTTTTAAAATCTGGCTAATATATAAAAAAACATGAATAGTATATAGATTAATGCAATTCTCTATTACTATGAGAAGAAATTTATTAATTGTACTATGCTAAAACTTTTATATACTTTAAAGAGAGAAAGATCTAAAAAATTCCATTTCCACTTAACAAGAAACAGAAAAACTCTATAAAGATAAGATGATGAATAGATAAAAGAAAAAGAATAAATATTTTTCTAATTAAAAGAAAAAATGATATACCAATGTTTTGGATTATGTTTTTTGTGAAGTATTTCATTAAGGATTTTTTCCAATAAATTTTTTCTGTTGTACTGCTCTTATGTTGTTTTAAAACTACATTGATATACTAATTTATATATTATTAAGTGCACATAGCATAATATATTTATACTTAGTGATTCTATATCTATTTTTATGGTTGTTTTTTTAGAATCTTTATCCTTTATATTACTCTATTTTTAATAAGAATTTTATATGTAACTAACATGATTTCATTTTATACAAAAGATTTCAAGAATTATGTTTATCAAAGTAAACTCTGTATAGGATTAATAAGTAATTTTAATCCTTTATAGAGTTTTTATTTGTTTTTCTTATGATGTATACTGTGCTTTATGTATTATTCCAAATTAGTTTTCAGTTATGCATAAGAACTTCATACATATCAGTTTAATATATGAAATTCCTAAATTTGCCATTTTCAACTTCAACATGCAATTTATATGCAACTGATAATTTAAATATTGTTCAAAAAATATTATTTTTTCTATAGAATATTGCATTTATATTATTGTATATTATTATTTATAAGATTTAAAAATATTTTCATAATCATAATGTATTGTATATTATTATTTAAATTTAATATTTTAACATAATTACAAACTCTTGTAATAATTATTTTACTAAATAATTACAAAATTATACTTTGATCCTTATAAACAGCTACTACTAACATTTTATAATAAGGATCTTCTTATCTATTTTTTTACTTGTTACTATCATCAGTGAACATTTATATTCCTTTGAATATAGATATTCCTCTATCAAGAACATAATATTGAACTTAACTATTGTTATTAATAGTATTGCTTATAATGCTTGCCTAAAATTTTATTGAGTTTTTTTGACATAGCTTCTACTGGGTTTCTCACTTTTTTAAACACCTTAGATTCATCCCAATTATTTTCTATATTATAATAGTTTGCAGCTCTAAGTTACAAAGTAATAATATAATATATCGCATATGAAGTTCTTGAACTCAAATATAAAAATATTGTTGTGACAATTTTTGAATCACAGTCATATTGTATTTGTTAACAATCTAAAAAAAATTTCTTTTTTTATATTTATTTAAATTTGCTTCATACATAATTTACTTAGCAGTATTTTATGAAATTGATTAAAAACAAATAAAGTTTCTTCAAAGAATATAATTTATATGATTATTAAGAATATTAATAATATAAAACAGTTATCTATTGAAAACATTTTAATTAAAGTTGGCATATTATACTAATTATTGTGATACTGCTTATAATTTTCCTTCATCCTATATAATAATTACAATTAACTCCAACTTATGCAAATAATTGGACAGAAAGGTTTTATTTAACTTGGATTTTTGCAAAAGTCAGAAAAATAATTTTTTAACCAAAATTCTGAAGCAAAACTACTGGAAATAGTGGACTGTTATGATTGCATTTCTACTATGTTATATATTATATATATGCCATATTATTCTCTGACTGAAAGTGAGGCATGTCGTATGGTATGATATTGTACCAGTAATATGATACTGTACTTACAATCAATAAACAATGCCTCAAGCATGAATAAATAATGCAATATGATCTTTTAAATGTTGTAATTCAATTTTTATGCTCTATAATCGCTATTCTCTATCTCAAAAATTAGGAAAATTTTTTATGTAAGTTCAGATTTATAAAAGTTAAATATAAGTAAGTTAATATCTGTATTAGTATTTAATAAAAATACATAATTATAATAATTTTTATGATGATAATTTAATGCTGAAAAGCAATACAAATAATGTTAATAAAACAAATCATCTGTTTAAACATTAAACTAAAAGTATTAATCTCTTCATATCCATAATTAGAAAAAATATTTTTTAAATTTCTGGTGCTGGTTGAGTATTTCCATTCCAGAATGATTTGGACCAGGGGTGTTTCGAATTTTGGATTTTTTCAGATTTTGGAATACATGATATGGTGGAGTTAAAGAGAAGTGAGAAAAGTCAGACATTCAGAAAAATTCCTTTTTATTTGATATAAAGAACAAAAATATAAATGTTACAAACAATGAAAATGAATTTATTTAACATCTTAACCAAAACATTCCCATAAGATTATCATTATCAGACCTTTTTGACATTTTTTAATGATATATAAATAAGACAAACAGAAATATAGAAAATAAGCAGTCACAGAAATTTCGCAATGTAAGACTGTTTATGAAATCACACCAGTGTTTCATGGCTAAGTGCATGAAACAACTGTCATCTTTTGCTATAAAAATAAAGTTATGGATTTTGGATTGAGGATATTCAACCTATATGATCTAATTTTTCAATATTTTAATTGGCTCTTAAAACTTTTCTAATAAATGTTTAAAACTGAGATAAGTTGATTTGTTGATTTCATATAGATTTTGTAAAATTTTTATTTATTGATTACAGATTATTATCAATAATATGTTTAGGGATATATTTGAATCAATCCATATTTGAATCAATCAAAGTCATTAATGACTTTGATGAATTTTAAAAAATTTTAATATAATAAGCAGTATGGTTCATCGCTCATTTATATAATTATATAATCATACTGCTGTGCATCACTCATTTATATAATGTCTTTTAATGACTTTGATGAATTTTAAAAAATTTTAATATAATAAGCAGTGTATAGTTCATCGCTCATTTATATAATTATATAATCATACTGCTGTGCATCACTCATTTATATAATTGAAACTACAAGTGAAATGGCACTAAAAAGTAAACAGCATAGTTTATTAATATTAATTTAGTATCAAAAAATTCCAAGTTATTTAAATGAAAAATCTTAGAGCTAACATGATAGTAACAACATACTGTAGATTTGAAGTCTGATTGTTAAAATTGGGAACTTTGTAATCTTATTGTCATGTTATATAAGAATTACTAATTATTAATAATAAACCAAATTCAGTTATACTATTTACAAAACAAGATTGTTTGTACAATTCAAGTTATTCTAGATCATTATTACTCTTAATAAATGATTAAATAAAATTAATTATTAAATTATTATTATAAAAATATTTTTATGAAAAAATGGGAAAATTTTTTCCGATGATTGCCTTTATATTTATATTTTTAATTTTGAAAAAATTATATGAGAGGAGGCCATAACATTCTTATCCTCCTCATGACACAGATGTGTAAGGGATCTGAAATTGGTCTTCCAAGTCTTCCTTCTCTACATATTTTTCTCCTAGTGCCACATATTTCTTACATCTGTGGAACAGTTGTTTAATTCCATCTTTGTAGAAGTTGGCAGATTTTGAAGAAAATCTACCTCTCCACAATAGTAATGACCTCCTCATCATTGAAGAAACTTCTCTGTAAATATTTTTCATATTTTGAAACTGGATGAGATTTCATCTGAAGGTGTCAAGTTGGGAGAATATAGAGGATGGGGTAAAGTTTCATATTTGTGCAAAAAAGTGACTGTTTTTCAACTTGAGAAAGAAGTGACTGTTTTTCAACATTTTAGATAGCAGCAACACACGCTTTGACAACTATTGTCTTTTTTCCTTGATACTGTCCCATAATTTCTATAGCAAGTTCCTGTAGTATGCTCTATATTACTGACTTTTTTGATAAGTAATTTATTAGTATGATATCTTTGCTGTTCCAAAACACAAACATGATCTTGCTGGACAGCCTCTCTTGAGTCATCCTATAAGCTGTTGCAACCATCCTATCTGAATTCCTGTTTCCATCATTTCACAGTTTCATTTAATGGACATTCTTTGTCATACATAGCTGATATCTCTTTGTGGATTGTTTGTGAAATTTTCCTTGGAAAATGAAGGAACTGTATCATAGGTTGATACTCATTTTGTCCTGCATGACAACTTCTTATACTGTCTCACTTCTAACTTTAGTTAAATGGGATCTTTCAAAATAAAAAAATGGCATAAGTATTAAGAAGATAATAATCTATCACAATTACAGGTCTATAGCACACATAAAACATGGTGAAGATAAAAATTTTTTGACCTCCTATCATATTATAAACATTAAAAAAAAATACAATAAATTTTTTCAAAATTAAATATCAAGGCTCATTATAAAAATTTTTTCAATTTTTTGTAAAAATATTTTAATTATAACAACTTGATAATTAATTTTATTCAATCTTTGATTTAAATATCTTCTAAATTAAATAGTAAATATCTTATAAATTAAGAATAAAATTTCATAGAGATTGTAATTTAATAAACTGAAATTTTTTTTATAATTACACATTTATGAAATTTGATTCTGTGTATTTTTGGCAATAGAATGTTTTACATGAATTTATTATTTAATGTAATCTTATTTTTTTAACTATAAATTTTTTGTGGGAATATACAAAATAGTTTGTTAAAAAAAAAAATAAGTTGTAAAATAATTATTGTTAAGATTCAGCTATAAATGCTTTAACATTATTAAACCTTTACATTTGACCTTGACAACTAAAATTTTTGAGTTAATAAATGCTTATTAGGAATAATCTCATTTTGGAATATTTTGAATACTTAATATGCAAGTTAAGAAATATATGAAAAAATTTTTTTTAGACAAGCAGTTAAAATTGAAAATTTAACTGTTTCATATTATAATATAAAAATTATTATTATATGATTAGAGATATTTATTTTAATCTTTATTTGGTGAAAGTTTGTTAATTATTAGATAAATATGTAAGTATATACTAGTATAGATAAATATGATGACCTAATATTATTTTAAATTAATAATTATCTGCATAAGCTTATTAATTAGTTAAAACTTTTGTTTATTTTTTGCAACTTTAAATTGCTTGGCTTTATTAATACAGTATAGAATTACATTATTGAAAATAGTTAACAGAAATTCCATTGTACTTATTCAGAATGGAATTTAAATCAAATTAATAATTGTTTATTAGGAAGTGAGTGTGTTAAGTAGAAATTTTTCTAGTGGAATTTTTAATGAACAATTGATAAAGATTCAATACTTTATTCATGTTGACTCTGATCTTAACACAGAAAAAATTTTAAGTATTTTATTGAATGAGTAATCCTATTTAAAGCATTCAGTCTAGGATATTGAATAGAAAACAATTTGAAGGTCACCTGTTCTCATTCATAAAATGTAAGGATGTTAAATAATGCATATATTAAAGTTTAGATAAATAGATTTATACTGTATTTAACTTTCACAAAAATTTTTATGGATTATATAAATATACATACTATATATATTTTATTTTAAATTCAATATAGAAAAAGAAAATTTACTAATTAATGTATTGTATCTGATTTATAAACATGTTAGTGTTGTAAATTACATTAATGTTCTAATGGAACAGAATTACTCATGAGAATTCAGTCATATCCATAAAACAGATGAAATATCAAATCAGTCAAAAATTTCATTTTCTTGAAACATTTTATGCATTTCCTGCACATTTAGTTCTGATTGATTTTATTGATCTACTTCTTTTAAGTTCATATTTTCTAGATGAGGTTAATCAACTTCTTTCAGCAAGATGAATTAATTCAATCAATTACTTTTTATGATCTGCAGTCTGTAAGTGTTTAACAATAACTTCATATTATAATGAATAATCACTTACATACATAAAAGCGATGTACAAAAGCCAGATTTATCTTGGAATTTCTAATCATTTTATCTTTTTATATAAAATGTTTTTTCTTTTTTCTGAAAATTTAATGAAAAGTAAAATTTTTTAATGAATACTGAAATGCATTTTTTTTTTATTTATTTATTTAGAGAGAAAGATGTTACATATCAAGCATCTTGTTGTAACAGTTTAAAAGATGGATTTTGAAGTAAAAGAACCACAGGTAAATTATATATAATGTTTTTCTTTTCTCTTTCTTTACTTTATTTAAATATATTTTTGGAATAATCCATTTCTTTTCCTTTATTTCATTTTTATCAAATAAATATAATCTTATAAATAACATATGATTCTGTTTAAAATCATGCATTAGTATAGGAAAAACTTAGTAATTATGGAAAAATATCTTTGGGTGGAAATATATATTTTGTAGTGAAAAAGAAAAAAATATATAAAAGTTTCTTTTATATAAATACAATAGATTCCAATTTATATTGTTTCAGAAATATGTAGAAGCACATATCATTAGTTTTGTATTAAATATTCTATAAAAACTAATAAAAGTTTATTAAATAGTTTTTTTTTGCAAAATTAGCATTTTTAGCCTTAAATTTTCATTTCTGTGTTTGCTATTTTTATGGAATCATTTAATTTATCAATGCATATATCCATTTGTATCAAATTTAAATAATTGTTGGATTTATGAATTTAACTTACACACAGAAAATTTTCTGAATGAATTAACAGATATATAATAGTCCTGTTGTACTATGATACACCATAATGGTTGGGATAAAATCAAATCACAAATTTCTTACATCAAAATAATGAAATAATTTTTATAAACATAGTCCACAAAATGCTATAAATGTGCATTAAAAGAAATATGCACATTTTATAGAAGTAGTTTTTCAAAGATCATAAAGGAATATATTTAATTAATGAAATGAATTTAAAAAAACCATATGATAGTTCAAGATAGAAAAATATAAAAAAATGTTAAAATAGATTGTCAATTTTGATTTTTAAATTTATTTCTCAACCATTACAGGACACCATATATATGTTGTTTGTAATGATTGATAATATATATTATATATATTAGAGAAAGGTATGAAATCATCTGAATATTATTTAACAAATTTTTTTTTATATCATCTGTTTTCTGATGGATATTCTTAAAACATTTAATAAAAAAGTTAATATTTTTTTAATTATAGCATTTTATGTAATTTGTTTCTGAAAACCATATATATCTGTATATTATTAAATTTGGTTCAATCATCATTGAGTGAGTTGCAAAATAAAATAAGTAAAACAGAGAATTGACAAAACTATCTGAAAAAAATTAGATTAAGAGTATGCTTATAGAAAACTGGATTTGAATATTTAGTTTTCTATAAGCATACTCAACAAATATGCAAGTATGCTTCTATAAGCATACTTACATATTTTATTAGTTTTGATGATATTTCAAGAAGTATTCAGAAATTGGTTGTAGAAAAAAAATTAATAATTATTATTAAATTGGACTTTTAATAATGTTTACTTGAATAATAAATTTATGCTCAAATAAATATTGCTTTGCTGAAATAAATTATCATTATAGTATGGAATATATTATCTTTCAAGGATGGCTTATCAGTGATTCACTGCTCATCCTGTATATTTAATTAATGCACTACAGAATAAAAATATATATCACTAAAGTATATATTAATTTATACAATAATATACAGTAATAAATTTTTTTAAGCTGTTCTTACCTTTTAGTATTTAGTATTTCTTACCTAGTATTTATTTTTTAGTATTTATTATTTAGTAAAAATTTTTCTTGTAAAATAGATTGATTTATGGTAGTATGCATCATGAATACATTATTTATTTCATAAAAGTATTTTTGAGTTAGAAAAATCTTGATACCGGTAAATCTTTTTGTTTTTTCTTAAATAACTATTTGAAATTTTTGGGTTATGATCATCATATGGTGCCCTTTCTGAATTTGTGAAGATATTTTAATACGATACATCCTTAGTGAATTAATTTAGTTATTAGATTTAGAGTAGAAATTTTAATTTTTGTTAAATTTGGCATAATAGTTTAATTCTGTATTCTTTTTCATAACTATGTATGTTAAAGCACCGAAAACGTTAGTGCTGAACTTTGAAATAAAGTAATGCATAATTTCTTCCCACTTCTTATTCAATGTAAATAAATCACCATCCACTGGGACCAGGCAAAAATTATTAAACAAGTAACGAAATCTGAAGATATAAAAATTGCAGAGTCAATAATTATACAAAATTATAAGAAACAATATCACGTGATAAACGACAATCAACCGTCTGTAGTACCGCCACAGTGGCTAGTTTAAAACGTAATAATATAATGACTAAATATTTTATTTTTATTTTTTATTTTATTATAATTTATTATTTTATTATTATTTTTAATATACTGTATATCTATTTGCATACAATGTTATAATATTAATTTAAAATTCAAATTATGTTCTTGCTAAGTTTTTTATGTTCGAATTCTTATACGTTGTGCTGAAGATGGCTTAATAAAGCTGAAAGATCTTCAAGATTAATAAATATATTTTTCCACTTTTAAAAATTGAGCTGAATTATTTACTTTGAAATAAAGTATATGGTTTAACCCAAAACTGCATAAGAGTGCTGAATGATGCTTAATCAAATGATATTGAAAGGTTTAGCAGTTTTTTGATTCTTGTTGTAATCTAAAAGAAAGTGTGATGGAAAGGGTTCAGAAGTAAAGAAGCATTAGATCAATGGTTTTCTATAGTTAATGGGCGAGGCATGAATATTAGCAATCCAGTGCTGAAGGCAAAGTCAGAGGAGATTGCTAAAAAGCTAATAATTAGGTACCTATTTTAATGCTTTATTAAAATAGGTACCTCTAATAATTAGGTACCTATTTTAATGATTTATTAAAATAGGTATCCTAATGTAATTAGGTACCTATTTTAATGCTTTATTAAAATAGGTACCTAATTATTATTTTTTACCTATTTATTTATTTACCTATGTATTACATATTTTATTTTAGAATTTATTATCAGTTCATTTAATTGGGACAGCTGCTTAATTGGCCAAAATGGCTTAGTCCCAACATGTCACAATTAAGCGGAATCCACTGTATTTAAATAATATGGTTCCAGGCAGTGTTCAAAAGTGAATTATGGAAAATGTTTAAAAATGAAAATGAATAGAAATATGTATTATTTTAATTAATTATAACTGAAATATTTTTAAAGAGAATTTTCTATCATTGAAAGAGAACTTTTTAGAAAGACATTATTTCGTTTTAGATTTTGTTTGCATTTTATATATTAGTGAATTATTATACGTTTTTAAGAAATAAACAATATTAATTAGTATTATAGGAATATTAGGAATTACTATTACTAGGAATTGTTTATTAGGAAAATTTGCTTGAGAAAATTAATTTTCCTAGTTAAATGATATAGTAATTTCAATGGAAAGATTTAAACTGGAAATTAAAATATTAATTTTTTATAAATTTATATTTTGAATATTTAAGACAGAAACATTTATTTTATAAATAAATTTTTTAATACACTAAGCAAATCAGTACCAAATTATTTATAATCCAAGGTCAAAATTAAACATCTCTTTATTACTGTATACAGTAAACATTTCCCAAATGAAGGAAAAACATATTTTCCTGAAGATATAGCAGACTTCATATTTTACTTCATAATGTGAAAATAAAACAGATAAATAGCACTGGTCAGGAGAGAAAAAAAATTTTATTACAGAAATCTTTTCGACCTACTCATGAGTTTGTCAGCTGTACTACTGACACAGAAAGGTTATAATGACAAAATAGTTGTTACTTGTCATTTGACTTACAATAAATAAATATGCTGTACATGATGATGAAGTTAAAAATATTTGTACTGATAGAATTTGTGATTGTAAAAATTAAGAAAAATACAGATTTTAGAAGCACTACTAAGGTGTCACTAATTATAAGATAAGTGAATTTATATATTATAAAAAAAAATAGGTAGAATAAAATATAAAAATAAAAAAATAATGATGATAATTATCATTTAATAAATACTGATTTCTATAAATAGGATATCATTAGAAAAGTATAATCCTCTGATCTTTCTTTATTAATATATACTTTATTAATAATTTAAAAACTAAGAAATAAAAATTAACTTAAAATTGTAATTCCTCTAAAAAGACAGAATCTTCAGGAGGCTCTGTAACCTAATAATAGTTGTTATCTAATAATTTCATATATAAATTTGGAGAAGTTTATCCAGTAATGCTCCAAGTGTTATAAGATTAAATCACAAGATTTATTCTCATTTATATGAATGGGTAATTCTAATGTATGTTAGTTTTGTTAATATATTATGCAATTATTTAACAAAATATAATTTTTAATTAAAAAATGTACAATTGGAAAAATGTTACTGAAAAGTTTATACTTGCATATTAAAAAGTTTGTTTTCCTTTTTACTGAAAATGAAAAATATTTAAAGAAAAGGATGCATATTTTCTAAAAATTAATGAATATTTCTTGATATGATGTAATATTTTTTTATATAAACATTTTAAATATTTTATATCAAGTTATAAGCTTATTAAAAGATTTAATTTTTCAATGTTAAATCAAATTTGATGATAGCATCATATACTAAAAATTTTAAATGAATCATCGTGACTAAGAGTTTCTAACTTTATCTGAAAATTATTATTTTTATATGTACAATAATTATTAAGGAACTAAAAGAAACAAAATGTGATTTAAAAGATGAAATAAATATCTATTTATTATTAAATATCTTGATATATATCTGTATTAATTACAATGATGAAATAATTTATGAAAATATAAGGAAATTTGGACTTAAATTTTGGATTATAATATATGTTTATACTATAATAGACGATTATTTATAATACTTTCAAGTAATAAACAAAATTGAAAGTAAATATAAGAAAATCTGAACTATTTTTCAACAGATTTGCTATTGCTCTAGTACATATGTTATTCATTGGATAAAATATATGTTGAATAAGTTGAAATCTATTATACAACTAATTATAATTATAACCAATTATAATTTCTTTTATGGATATTAATTTCCATATTTTCTCCTTAGAGAGAGCCTATTCAGTTCAACATTAACTTAGATGGAGCATCGTCGGAAGTTGTTGAAGTTGTGGAGGCTATTAGAAAGGTAAGAAATAAATATACAATATACTACGTATATATTATAATGAGTTTATAAATGCTATATTAATGTTGTAATTAGGAATAAAAAATATAATATAATTAATAAAAATGCTATTAGAGAATAAATTTTTTATATACAGTATATCTAAATGTAAGTAAAAATTGCATTTTTTTATTTTACTGTAAGCCTATAAGAAAGAATATATAATCACAAAAAATTTTGATTTAAATATTTATTATTATTTTACATATTTTATGACTTGCTGGAATAAATGCTATAACATTTTCAGTCAAAATATATTTCTAAAAATTGAGTCTCTATTTTTATAATGATATCTACTCTATAATTATAAAATACGTAGCATAACTGTGTCATGGAAATGTGTTTTATAATTCCTTCTATCAACAACTCTATTCTCATTCTAACATTTTCAGTCAAAATATATTTCTAAAAATTGAGTCTCTGTATTTTTATAATGATATCTACTCTATAATTATAAAATACGTAGCTTAACTGTGTCATGGAAATGTGTTTTATAATTCCTTCTATCAACAACTCTATTCTCATTCTCTATAAGCTAAAATGTATGATGAAAATGTATTTTTATAGTTTTAACTTTTAAATAATAAAACTTTTAAATTGCATTTAGATTAAATTAGATATTATTAAATTATATAAACATTTAATTGCCAGTAAAATTATGACTGGTGATTATGCTAGAAAAATTGTATTCCTTCCACATATATTGAATTAGATGCAGATGGCACTTCCACAAGTAGATTACAGTTTATATTACATTGATGACCCATTTTCCAATAATTTTAACTTTTGAAATTACAATCAATAAATCACATGAGCAGAGTTTGGACAAAGTTATTCATAAATAATTACATGTATCATTATCATGATGCCAATCAAAAAAAGATATTAAAATTCAGTGCTTAGAAAAAAATCAAGTTTGGAAAAAGTTTTTTAAATAATTTTGTAAGATATTTTAATATATTGCTAGCTAACTTTAGTGATTTCTATAGTAATTTCAACTGATATCTTTTAATTATGAGATCTCTATCTGGTGGTGATGTTCTGAGATTGGACGGCATCATGACATCCATCGTCAAAGGTGAAACCATTATGTTTCTTATTGCCAATTTTGAAAGTTTGAGTCTGGAATATAACTATTTTTACCCTTAACTCAAATAAAACATCTAATAAATAAATATTATAAGAAATAAGTAGTTATAAAGAAAAGGTTTAGGTTTGATCCTTCACAAGAATATTGATTGTCAGTAATATAATTTATGTAATAAAGATAATTACAAATTTGACTATTTAATATTCTTTCAATTTTTCAACTCCTTACAGGGGGATGAAAATCTATTAATGCTAATTATCTTCAAAATTATATACAAAAATAGCATAAACTATACAGTACAGTAATGTTCATAATTATTCATAAATTTGAACTATACAGGCACTATCTTTTATTTTAATAATTAAATTTATTCTACTATTGACCATCTACAATTTGAAATCTGTAAATAATGTAATTATTAAATTACAGTTTAATTTAAAATTATTCTGCTGAGGTCTAGAATTATTATTATGATAAACCATAATAATAATAATCTTTACCATAATAGTTATGCAATATTTACTTTAGGGAAATTTGATTTTTATAGTTTTGTTAAGAATTTAAGATTTGTTTAAGTTAGGAAAGAATTTTTATATTTAACTACCAATGATTTGCATACATTGCAAAATTTTATATACATTGGATTCCGCTTAATTGGGACACGTCGGGACTAAGCCATTTTGTCCCAATTAAGCGGTTGTTCCAATTAAACGAAGTAATAATAAATTCTAAAATAAAATATGTAATTCGTAAATAAATAAATAATAGGTAAAAAAAATAATTAGGTACCTATTTTAATGCTTTATTAAAAAAGGTACCTAATTATTAGTTTTTTACTGATCTCTTCTGACTTCAACACTGGGCTGCTGATATTCATGCCTCGCCCACTAACTATAGAAATCCATTGATCTAATGCTTCTTCGACTTCTGGATCCTTTCCATCACGCTTTCTTTTGAATGTTCCTGGAATTTCTTTCTGTAATGCCCACTCCTCACACAGTTGATTTTCTTGTTGTAGAAAATGTGCTATAGTAGATATCGGTATACCAGTTATATCAGGAGTCTACGATGGCTTGTATTAAATAACTGGCTTTTAATTTTATCCAGCAAAGCAATTTTACTTGAAAGTATAAAATCATTTCTTGGCATCTTGGCAAAGATTTAAAAATTTTAAATAAAATCAACATTGTAAATGAATATCGCTAGGTACAGTAACGATAGACTCTTAAGTAGACGCAAATTTGCCAGACTCATGACAATAGGTAAATGATTCTCATCACGCTAGTGTTGCTGAATGCAGTATTGTTATATATACAGGTAAGCCTCGATTAGTGCGAGTTCGAATAATGCGATTTCGATTAGTGTGACTTATAAAATTGATACCATTTTTCAGTTAGTGCAAGCAAATATTCGATTAATGCGAGTTGT
>AYEL01078899.1:0-11127 GCA_000484575.1 Olivierus martensii
TTCTTTGAGATTTGTCCCAATTAAGCGGAATCCACTATATATATATATACAGTGGATTCCGCTTAATTGGGACAGCCACGTAATTGGGCCAGATATATATATATATGAGTAATAGTTACACAACAGCTTGTGTTTGATTTTTAAAATTCTGATATCACTATTTTTATATATATATTTGAGTAATAGTTACACAACAGCTTGTGTTTGATTTTTAAAATTCTGATATCACTATTTTTTAGATATAATAGTTTCATTATGTATATTGTTGACTGTGCCAATAATGTTACAGATGATGATGTAATTCTAATTCTTACAATAATAAAGAAACATTATAATTACTGTTAAAATTATTTAAAATTTAATATCATAGAAACCACTTTGGGATGACATTAAAATTAATTTACTTTAATTTGCATTGATCTTGATATATTATTTAACAGACTTCCAGAACCCAGTTCCAAATACTAGATTTTAAAAATATGGATAGGTATTTAGTACTCTAACTGCAATAATATTTATGAATACATGTGCATTTAAAGCAAACCTGATTTGCAAATTCCGAGTGGAGCTACTAGCGCCACACTTATGCGAAAAGCGCGAAATTTGAATCGATGTCATCTTTCAGATGTATAAACACGCCTACCAAATTTTGTTTATTTAACACAAGTCTTTCTTGGTGTTGGGATTTTTTTTTCCGTCAGTGTATTTAACAGACTTCCAGAACCCAGTTCCAAATACTAGATTTTAAAAATATGGATAGGTATTTAGTACTCTAACTGCAATAATATTTATGAATACATGTCTAAGAAAAGTATAAAGAAGAATAGATAGAAATAAGTTATTTAAAATTTCTACCTTAGGGTATTTAAAATTTTATAATATATTTAAATTTAAAATAGTATTTAAAATTTACTTATAGGTTGCAGAACGAGTTCTTTATCATTGGGGAGTCTTTCCTATAGTGCTACCTCCACCTTTGGCAGTCTTGACACCAGATGTAGTAGGAGACAGCAACAATAGGAAGGTTTGTAATTGATATTTATTATTTTAGTCAAAGAAATAAATAACTTATAGTTTCCTTGAGCTTATTAATTTGTATTTTTTTTATTTAGTCAAAACCATTAAACCTTAGAGATCTTTTTGTGACTCCCTCTTTTGAAGAATTGGATGCAGTTGCTTCAGATCCCAAAGGAAACCCTCAGAAGTTAAATGCTAAACAATTGCAAAGCATTTGTGATACTGGGTATGATATTTCAAATAGAATTAAAATTTTTTACATATTTATTATATATTTATAAATTAAAGATGAAATAAAAGGATTTCATTTTTTTGCTGATTTATATTATGATTATTGTTTAATCCTTCTAATTAGGCTATTGTATTTCTGTTAATGCTATAGGAAAATGGATAATATTAATGAAATAAAAGGATTTCATTTTTTTATTTCATTAATATTATTTCATTAAGTCCCAATATCAGTAAATAATTTTAGATTTATAAAAAATTTAAATGAACAGTATTAAATATAAAAATCAATGAAATTTATTTTAATTTTTTTGTTTTAATTTATCCTCACTTTTTTATAATACCAATATTATAATATAACTTTGTAAGTGTAAATAATAACTACATATTTTATTCATATCAAAGCTTTATCAAATTTTATGTTTATGTTGTTGTTAATATTTAAAAATATTTTAAAAAGTTTTGAATATTTATTTTCATAATTATTTTTAATATTAACTGATGTTTTTAATTTATACAGAGAATTTGATGTTGAAAGCTTAAATTTTCCTGGACAAGTGCATAGGTGGCGCCTTAGTCAATTGTTGCAAAAAGGAACACAGAAAATACATGCAACACTCCTACAAGTAAATATATTTATGATATGATGTTGAATAAAAACATATATATTGAAAATTAATAAAAATTTATTAAAATTGGATTCTAACATTGAAATTTTGACATTTTATTATATACAGAAAATCCCTGACTTACATAAGTGGTTCATTCTGCAAAATCCTAGTATAAGTCAAAATATATGTCAGAGCATATTCTATACAGTGCTAGTATGTCAAAGACATAACATTAAAAAAAGTTACAGTAAAGAATGAGTACATAGGTCAGCTGGATGATGTGTGAAGTAATTGCTTAATATATTGGAGGATCTGGATTCATTTCCCACATCCAGCTGACCTATGTGTCAGCTGGATGATGTGTGAAGTAATTGCTTAATATATTGGAGGATCTGGATTCATTTCTGAGTCTCACATCTCCAATTTTTCTGGAGGAGTCCATGCCTGGCTCATTAACCAAAAGTAACCTAATAAGCACATAAAACATATGCACATATGATAAATGACAAAATTAAGAAAAAATGCTTATATCTCTTCATTATAGCTTTATCCACATCAGTCAGATATTTTTCTTGTAAGTCTAAATTTCTGTATAAGTACGGATCTATATAAGTCAGGATTGTCTGTATATGTTTGAATTGTTAGAGTTCTTGTTTGGAACTATCAGCCTTCTTGAATTTTGTACATTAATCATGAATGATTTGAGTATCTTAAGTTTATGATTAAAAAAAAAGATGCTTGGAATATTATGAAGTACTTTATTTATTGATCTAAAATAAATACGATGATTAATTTTCATTAGTTTTTATATACTAGGAATTTTATAGAGGACTTTCAGAATTTGATAAATTTACTATTTTCAAAGTTTAAAATTCACATGATAATAGTTTTAAGTTATTGCATTCATTACTAACTTCATTTGATTATATAATGTATAATCAATGAATAATCTAATATATTGATAAAATAAAAAATACTATTTAATTTCTTTCAGTTAATTCATGTTATTTTGTTATTTCAATTTTCATTGTTTATATATATATTATTGTTTACATTATTAGGATATTGCTCTTGCTGTTCGATTAATTGCTGTAACTGCTCGAAGTCGACTTCATTCTCACTTTTTTAGTGTTACGCAGTCAGTACGTGCCTTGTTGAGAGGATGTTTGCTTCTCTTAGGTTAGATGAACAATCTAACATATATTAAAATATAAATTTTGAAAATGAAAAATATTAATTAACAACAAATCTTATAGATGCATTTATTGGAATACCGATGCTTGCTGCAAAAAATTTAGATGCTCGAATAAGAGAAGAAAGAAGTAAATATTTGGTAGCTGAACTAACAGTTCAGGTATGATTTATTTTGTCTATAACTTTTAATTTATAATTTATAATAATTATACAGAAATATATTGAATATATTTTGAAATTTAAAGTTTTTTAAACTTATTATTTGAATATATTTAATTGCAGCCAAATTTAGAAGATGATTTAGATAACTTATGTCAATTTGTAAAACATCAAATTCGAAAACAGACTATGGAAAAATATAGATTGGTAAGTTTATGCTTTGATAATTTAAATTATATTTAGGAGAAAGTTTTCAGATGCAAGAAATAATATAAAAATTCCTATTTTGATTTAGGGAGAAAAAAACTAATTTCATTTTTGCACTCTAAAATATATATTAATATTTTTTTATATCTAGCTATTTATTTTGGAATAAAGTAATTTATAAATTTAACCTAGAGAAAATTTTTAATAAAAATATTTATAGCAAGAGTAAGAATTTCATTTTATGATATCAGTTATATAAGAAAAGAATAGATTCTTTTAATAATATTATAACTAATATCATAAAACATGAATTATTAGGAAAAAAAATTTATTATTGTCTTATATATATTACCATAGAATCCATATGCACAATAAATTATTTTTTTGTATAACAATATAATGAAGATTTTTAATTTGTTATATTTGATAGACCAATTATAACTTATACAAGAGCAAACAGATTCATGTATAAATGATAATGAATGAGCCTATCGACTGAGAAGTTTCTTTTATATATATATTAGTAAAAATTTTTTATAACACAGATATTGAATGTATGTTAAAGCAATTCTGGATTGAAACATTGGTCAATACAATGTCTTACAGCAGTTTAAAAAAAAATCAATAACAACAAAATTCTCTTTAATCTAAAAGAAAAAATTATTTGTAATTAGATTTTTGATATAAGTTTTAATATGAAAAACATCTCAGTAGAACGTATTCAATTAAATTTATATACTAAGTCTATAAAACAGAACAGCTATATATTATATTTTGAACAGTTATATATTAAATCTATAAATGCTCAAAATAGATTAACTTAGAGCTAGGGATATTTGGCTAGAAATATTTGGTTAGTATATTCTCCTAGTTGGTTTTATCTTTTTGAGAAACTATCTATTATACAAAAATAAAAATAACATAAAAATTATCTTTTAGGAATTTTGTAATTTTTGTCTGTTTAATATTACATTAATTTCCATATTATATGTTTTTTATATTAGCATCAAGATATTTGGAAAAATAATTTAACAGAAAACTTATTTATATGATATGTAAAAGGACTGAAGATATTTATGTACAAAATTTTGTCCTCTTCAGTTTTATAAATGTTAAAATTTTAAAATCATGATCTAATCAAGCAATAAAAGTCAATGATTTTAAAATCATTGAATTTTATTTCTTATTTATTAGCAGTTTTGCAATAATGTTAAACATCATTCTATTGCAGTTTTCTTATTTAAAAAGAATACTAAGAATAAAAATTTTTATGTATATATTTTTGCTAAAAGAGAATAGAAAAATTTAGTTTTCTTCTGTTTCAGGAAAATGAACATCCTCCTCCTGTACCTTATCTCTATCAAACACCAAAGAAACATGAGATTGATCTCAGGTTATTTAATAAAGGTATGAACTTTCGTTTTTAGATAATGTAATAGAACCTTGAAAATTTTCATTCTTTCATGAAAAAGAAAATTGTTTCATTATGCATTTGTATATTTTTATGTAAAAATTAATTGCAAAAGCCTAATTCTGTTATAATACAGAA
This sequence comes from Olivierus martensii, assembly GCA_000484575.1. NCBI lineage: Eukaryota > Metazoa > Arthropoda > Arachnida > Scorpiones > Buthidae > Olivierus > Olivierus martensii. The sequence continues at coordinate 4,966 of AYEL01078899.1, forward strand.
ACAGACATATTCAATAATATAATTCCTATTTTTAAAAATCTTTGGCAATTTTGAAAAATTTTCATTGTTTGTGTTTTGATAATTGTAATTATAGGCATAAAAATATCGAATATAGTTATGTAGTAATAGTTAAAAGATTCTAATATTACTAGTTTTGTACTTTTTAGATTTCTCCATCTGAATTGTTATTATTTCGCTATTTTTCTTAATTCTTCATTTCTTAATCAAATATTTGGTGAATTATCAAGAATTTATTCTAATAATAGTTATAATTATCTGAACTTGACTAACTGATATTAAATAGATCTAAAGTAATCCAAAATTTGTTAATAAATGATTATGAGAATACAACTCTACAAATATAATACATTCTATTATACTAATGTAATTTTAAAAATATACATTTAATTGCTTATCTGCCTATTCTATTATTGATAAAATAATTATATACTGTATCTAAATAACAGAGTACTTTTGGATATAAATATAAATCCAAAAGTTTGTTTATATGCAAAAGTAATGATTGCTTCTGGATATATAGATAATACTGATAATGCAGCCAAAATACATTTTTTTGTTTAATTGCAAATTAATCACAGTTAATATGAAAATAAATTGTTTTTTTTCTGAAGGTAGTTTGAACATTCCATGACCTCTTCCTGTTGAAGTGGAAATTTATTTACAATGACATGTATAACTAGTCAATTTAAGAGTGCATTTCCTAGTTTAATAATACCATTAAATTTGTATGATTTTGACATTTAACAAATAATGAAAATTTATGCTTCATAGTATATTTATAAAATATATGTTATTATTTATAGAAACATGATATTTTAATAATTTATTTAAAACAGGGAATAAAATTATGCTTTATATTATATGAAAAATTCAAATGGCTCATCAGAAAATACATCATAAATGTATATAAGTATTTAAAATGTGTACTGTAATACATGATGGTGGAACTTTTGCTAAAGAACATCATATAATCAGTTTTTATTTCGGAAGTTTAAAGTCATTTCTATAGTTTTATTGTTTTTTTTTTTTTTTAATTTCATATATTCAGATTAATATGATATTTTTACTTTAAATCTAAAATAAAATTTGCATAATTTTCCCTCCTCTTACTTCAGTATATTAAAAATTGGACAAAAAAGAGAGAAATTACATACTCATATCAACACTAATCAGGAGATTAATCATTTCAAATTAACCAAACAACACAGCTAAACTTCCCCTGGTGGACAAAGTCTAAATTAAAGTTTTCTAACGATTATTTCTGAATTAAAGTACGGTGCAGTGGCAAAATTTTATTTCGGGAAAATTAATTTAAAAATTATAGTATAATCATTAATTACTAGATGGTGCCACCTTAATACTAAATTCTGAATTTAATTAATTATTAACTCAACAGATGGTGGCAGCATAGCTTTAATTCAAAAATAATCGTTAGAAAAATTAAATTTAGACTTTGTCCGCCAGGGGAAGTTTGGCTGTGTTGTTTGGTTAATGAGAAATTACATGTATAGTATAATATACAATATATCTTATAAAATTTTTAATTGCCCAAAAGTTCAAGATAATATGAGGAATATCTTATATTGGTTTCAGTTTTTTCTGTCATTACAAATGCATGTTCTAGCTAAATAAAGTATTAGTAAAAATTAAAACAGAATAACATTCATTGAAAACAAATTCATATTTATTAAATTTTGTATTATATAAGAAAATATTAAAATATACTATTATATTAAAAACATCAACTTGATTAATTTCTATTTCTATTTCTTCTAATTTCATCATAAATCAGTTTAGTTTATGATTCTTTTAATTTTTTATTTAGATATTTTAATCTCATATGTCTATTATTATTTTTAAATGCATTTATTTTGTTATATACACAACAAATTTCTCTATTTAACACAGATATTGTTACCTAATTATCATAGTTTTATTTCATTATGCAATAAAGCATCTGTGAAAATTTTTTGTATTATATTTAATGAATATTGCATATATCCCTTGTATTCATAATAAATTTACACATTATATTTACAAAAATATAAATATTATCCTTAATTATATCTGTTTTATATATTATCCAACATTATTATGTCCCCATAACTCAGATAAGTGAGGTTCTATTATATTTTTAATTATATACCTGCAGTCCTTGACTTCTGATAGGATTCAGTTTGAAACCCATTGTCATAAGTAGATTTGGTTAAGTCAGACATGTCCAAAATTTATAAACTTTTAATTAAATTTTACTAGGACAATATACATTATCTCAATAAACATAAAGATGACAAAACTACAAGAACCAGTCACAAAAAAGGATGCTTTCTATATATCAGGTCATTGGATTTGGACTCAAACTCATTGAATTATATTGACTAATCACAGAATTTATTGATTACATCACTCTTGTAAGTACAAATTGTCTTAAGTCAAGGACTATCTATACACCGTTAGACTAAAATTACAAAATTAATATGCACAATTTATTGAATATTAATAAATAATACATATATAGCACTAAAAAGAAACAAAATTTTTTACAACAACAAAAATATTTCTTTAAATACTTTATAAGTGTTCAATACGAATGCTCTAGATTGCAATATGATATACTCCTTCATATCATTTATTTCTTCTAGTAAGATCAAAAGAAAAACAATTCTTAATGTATCTTCATAGAAAAACATATAGGATGTAAGCCAGTGAATGAAATGGCCACCTTAGTAGTTTTCATCTTTCTTTACCACATGGCTAATTCATCACTGTGGCAATCTTTCAGAAATAATCAGTCATCATTATTATAATGTAGCATTGTGCCATCTTGATGAAATGCAAATCATTACTGTCATCATCAAGTTACAGCAAAGGTCAAAAAATTTTTATTTCATATCAATTACTAGTGCAAAATGAATTCAACTTGGAAGCAAGAATTGTCAACTGAAACTTTCAGAATTTCTGTTCAAATATTACTGCAAATTATCACTTCTTTTTTCACACAATCTTCAAAAAAAAAATTCAGATTTGAGTACTTTTTTTTAACTAATTCCATATTCCTTTTATATACCATTGCTTCAATGGTGAAAAACTTTGATCCACTTTAACCTGATATTGAATTAAAATATAACTTTTTAAATGAATTTTATCTTATAAAATGTAGTCATCTTTTAAATAATTTTTTAATCATATTTATTTATTTAGATATAATTAGAAAGGTTCTACCAATTATAGCCGGGATATTAGAAAAAGAGTCAAGAGGATGGTTTCTACCTTTCAGGGAGAAAATAATTGCTGAATTAAAAAGTTAGCATAATTTAATTTATTAATAAATTGTTATTTAAAATGTTTCCATTTTTCTAGCTGAACACAAGTTGTTTGTAATTTCGTAATATTGCCATATTTGATCTTATTATAAACTTATAGCTGTAGATCATAGCATAATTTATTAATGATGCATATTTTTAAATTAGTTTTTATGGAGAAATACTATGTTTAATTCTCATGTTAATTAAATATATATATATATATTAAGGATAATTGCAATATAATAAATTTTTGTCAATCATAGTATTGTAAATTGTAATAGATAAATCAGTTAGTTTCTTTTCTTTGACTGCTATGTTTGAATGAAAATTAGTTTTATTCATTATACTTGAATATTTTATATCGTTCATTTTTTGTATTTTTTAATTTATTCAACTACAGATTTAAATAAATTATACCCTGCTATTGTGTGTGTCAAAATTTTGAGACGAGGAGAAGAAATATTTCAATTTTTTAAACATTTAAACTAAAATGATAAATATAGGATTATTAAATGAACTTCAACACATGTAATTGGATTAAATAAGTCAAAGAATACTTTTTAAAAATTGGTTCAGTTATACAAGACAAGCTCTAATTAGGCAGAGAAATGTTTGTTTAGACATAAGATATAAATTTTAAATATTTTTGACTTTAAAAAATCATCTTCAGCAAAATTAAAGTTTAATACATTTGAATATAAAATATGAACAAAGATCAAAAGCATTCTAGAAAGTTTTAAATTGCATAAAAATTTTAAAAACAGAAATTGAATGCTAATTATGCTAAAATCACTAAAATGATAGAAAGTTGGACTAGCCAAAGTAATTAAGTATCTAATACTTAAAAGAAATGAAGATGACAAAGCACGCCAACTTTCTAAGAGAAGCAACTCTTACATAATGACAACTTGCTGGAAATGATTCCAACATGGTTTTGGTCAGTAGAAAACAACAAATTATCTAAAAGCTTTTAATGTTTTGCTACCTTATAGACTCAAAATTTTATTTTAACCCATAAAATAAATAGCAATTGTTTACTTTGCTTTTTAGCACTTCATCAATATGATACTTCTCAATTATATATATATTTTTATTTTATATCTCAAAATGAAATTATTTAGAAAATAATATTTAGAATATATAAAACATTTATCTAAAACATAAATTAATATAAATAGACAGGCTGGGCCCAGACCATTTCAAAAAACTGAAGGTATGAAATCCAGAATCAAATTTGATTCTCCAAAGTGATAAATGAATGCTTAAAAATATGATCATTGGAAATTTTTCAGATCTAATGCTATTGTGCATGTAATGATTAATAGTGTAAATATATTTATGAAGGTATGAAATCCAGAATCAAATTTGATTCTCCAAAGTGATATATGAATGCTTAAAAATATGATCATCTGGAAATTTTTCAGATCTAATGCTATTGTGCATGTAATGATTAATAGTGTAAATATATTTTTAGGCTTTTATATGTATTAGCAAATGAAAGAAGACTGTGATTCACTTAACAGCAATAGTCTGGAATGTGACTGTCATAATAACAAGATATGCCTATATTTTAATATATTGATGATTTTAGCATAATTAGTATCTGGTTTCTAATTTTTTAATTTTTATGTAATTTAAAAACCTTCTAGAATGCTTTTGATCTTTATTCATATTTTTTGTTTGAATATATTTAACTTGTAATTTTACTGAAGATTACTTTACAAAGTTTATAGCATTTAAAGTTTATATCTGTTTCTAAATAAATGTTTTGCTGCGTAATAAGAGTTAGCCTTGAATAATTGGAGGATATAATTTTAAAATGTCCAAAATATCATTAGTTTAGTACTGATTTAGCAATAAAACAGATCTTTATTAAACAAAACATTTTCAATCATAACATGATCATCATCAGCATAACATAGAAATGCAGTAATCTCCAGACTCATTGTTTCATCTTATGTTGTTCCATATTACATCGACAACAATAGACCCAATATGAATAAAATAATTTTTAAAACTAAAAACAGCTTCTTGTAAAATGTTGTAATCTTAGTATAAACATTAATTTCTGTTTAAAAATTATGAATAGAGGAGAGGAGTTTTATATGAATAAATATAAACATTGTTAAATTTCACAATTAGTTGATAAATTGCAATGCAAACAAAGAGAATGCTCAAACTTAATATTTAAGACATCCTGCTTAAAAATCATAACATTTACAGGCAAAATTCAAGCATTAGTTAATAGTAAATTAAAAAAAAATTAATAAAATAACATAAGGTTTTAATTAAAGGATCATTTTCAGTTGAAAAGATCAACCCTCATTAGCTTACAAAAAGAATACAGAATACACAGTGAATCAAACATCAGATTCAAATTTAAAATTAGAGACTTTCACTCAGTTCAATTAAATTAAATATGTCAAAAGTAAGTTAAATTCACACAAAAAACAAAGCTCTAAACAGGATAAATACTTTAATACCAGAAACGCTTTCGACCTTATCAGTAGGTCAACTTCAGCTGTAATGAATATATAGAACGGAGAGAAGCCAACCCCTACAAAAATAAACAACTCAAAAATGACGTCATAAGAGACGTTGTATAAACATTTACACATTATCACTACAAATTCCACTTCTACAACAATCATAATACCGGTAACCAGTACTAATAATAATAATAATAATAATAATAATAATAATATTGTTACAACATAATAAAGTGAAAATCCGGTACTACTAATAATAATAATAATAATAATAATAATAATATTGTTACAACATAATAAAGTGAAAATCCGAAGTGATATTAATAAAAATACAACATTAAAAACTC